>CM042853.1:17314687-17589500 GCA_023658055.1 Thaleichthys pacificus
CACCCGGAAAGCCATCTCCATTGCGAGTGACACCAGCCACTAGCCGCACACAGTCTGTTCAGCCTCCTACCCTCTGGAAGAAGGTATAGGAGCCTCCGCTGCCGCACCACCAGACTCAGAAATAGCTTCATACTCCAAGCTGTCAGGAAGCTAAATTCTCTCCCCTCACTCCCCCCAGCCATATCCTCCAGTCTGACAGGAAGCTGAAATCCCCCCCCCCCCCCCCCTAAAATCACTCAGGACTCTGCAACAAACTCTCTTGCACTTTTAGCACCTTTAGCACTTATACACTTTACAGGAAACGTATGCTGCTGTATGTGAATATGTATGTTTTAGGAAATGTCTTGTCTTATCTGTTGTGCCTGTGCTTTTTATATGTTTCACTGTGGGAGAGTGAGGAAACGTCATATCGATTCCTTTTTATGTCTTGACATGTGAAGAAATTGACAATAAAGCTACTTGATACTAATGTCAGTACATGCACAAAAAATTGAACTGACATTTACTTAAACATACATTTTCTGTTCAGATAGATCACTTAATACACCTCAAGTATTAACCCTTGTGCTGCCTTCGGGTCACATGACCCGAAGGTTCACAACGAACCATCGTTGTGTTGCGACAACTTTACCCAATACAAAAACAAATAAAAAGCATTTTCTTTAAACCTTTGCGATGTGGGGGGGTCTGAGACTAGCCTGGTCCTAACCAGACTCTCGTACATTTCATTTGTACAGAGAGTCTGGCCTCGCTCCATTGACAAGCGTTGACTTCCTTGTAGGCGGGTACTCTGTTGAAGTTTAAAACTATTGGATCTGCCCAGAGCCACTCTGATCTGCCATAACCAATCGCTAGCGTTCGCCTTAGCCAATTCCTTCACCACTACTGTAACAGAGCTAGCTGCCGTAGCTGGAAAATCTAACTTTTCCCAAACCCTGTGGGGAGGAGGGCCACAACATCATGGCCACCAACAAAACTCAGCAAAACTTGTTCTTGCTCCGGCTTTAGCTGTTGGATATTCGGCAGCGTTGCCACAACGGACCGAATGGCTTTCCTCGCATCTTTCTCCGCCGCCATTACGGAACTACAACACAAACTAGCACACGACACCAACGTCATCGTTCTCAGCCACTCCCTCTGTTCGCTTATTGGACAGGTAGAAAATCAACCTGCAGAATCTGACTTACGGACCTCATGGCCAGACCTATGTACAGAAGCAAATAAATTTGAGCGGAAGTACGTAGGACGGCAGAGCCAGGCTAGTCTGAGACAGCCCGGCGGTTTAAAGACGGTTGTTTTTGTATGCGGTAAAGTTGTCGCAATACGACGGTGGGTCACAATGACCGAAGATAACACAAGGGTTAAACCTTACCCATGTGTTTGTTTCCATTTAAAAGTAAAATCAAAGTCAAAGTAAATCACAAGAAAAGAATAAACACATTTTCATACATGTTTTATTGTAATGCAAGGCTGGTCAAGCAGGATAGAGCATCAGCACAATATTAATTTGATTAAATATTAAAAAGAAACATTAAAACAGACTGAGAACTTTCTTCTTTTGGTCTGGCATGAGAGGCACGAAAACATGTAGTAAGGCCTTGAGACTCTTGTGTCTCATCCTCAGTGTGTCACCATCTCCAGCCTCTTGTGCTCACCGCCTCCTTCAGCCTTGTGTGTCTCATCCACAGTGTGTTGTTCATCGGCTTCAGCTGGCTGCAGGCAGTGTGTTTTTTCTTTGCTCCCTCTTCCTTTGTCTTGCAGAGCGTGCAATGTTGGTGCGAGTGATTTCTGTGTGACCCAAATGGAGGGAGGGTGTCCAGTCTGGGTCAGTCTCCATCATCTCATATGCAGGTTGACCTGCAATAACATAATAAAGGTTTTAGCTTCATAACATGGGACCAGAAGTGTTACTATTAGTCAGAAATTATACTAAAGTAAGACTACATGTATGTTACAGCCCTGTATAAGACGATTGCATGTCATTTAACGGTATAAACAGAAGATGTTTCGCCTATAATAAAAGACTTGAACTTGAACATAATCGCTTTTACAACCTAGCCTGGCTCTGCCCTCCTACGTACTTCCGCTCAATTTTGATTTTGCTTCTGTACTAGGTCTGGCCATGAGGTACGTAAGTCAGATGTCTCCGGTTAATTTTCTACCGGCCAATCAGCGAACAGAGGGAGTGGCTGAGAACGATGACATTGATGTTGTGCGCTAGTTTGTGTTGTAGTTCCGTAATGGCGGCAGAGAAAGATGCGAGCGAAGCCATTCGGTCCGTTGTAGCAACGCTGCCGAATATCCATAAGCTTAAGCCGGAGCAAGAACAAGTTTTGCTGAGTTTTGTTGGTGGCCATGATGTTGTGGCCCTCCTCCCCACGGGGTTTGGGAACAGTTTGATTTTCCAGCTACGGCAGCTAGCTCTGTTACAGTAGTGGTGAAGGAATTGGCTAAGGCGAACGCTAGCGATTGGTTATGGCAGATCAGAGTGGCTCTGGGCAGATCCAATAGTTTTAAACTTCAACAGAGTACCCGCCTACAAGGAAGTCAACGCTTGTCAATGGAGTGAGGCCAGACTCTCTGTACAAATGAAATGTACGAGAGTCTGGTTAGGACCAGGCTAGTTACAACCATGCATTGTTTTGATTTATCTGTGCCACACATAATTCGTCCAAAATGACACGTGGATGTAATGTTAGATATTTCACATTTGTCAACATCACTTAAATCTCTTACCTTTATGAAAATGTCGAGGGCAAACATACATAAAACGAGATGTGTTTGCAAAGGTGATGTTTTTGCGCTGCACCTGCTACCCCCGGGATCCGACGCCTCTTCGTTACGTCCGCTACATGGTGTCTCTGTCCTTTCTTCAAAGTGGGAAAGCTAAAATACCTATCCCTGTAGGTAAGTTTTTGACCTTTGCTGTCGTGAAACTTTCTATTGCAGCCTATCACTGTACGTACCATTTTGAAACCTAAATGAAATGAATTAATAACACAACTCTCCAACAGAACACCACTGCATCTAGCCTGGCTCTGCCGTCCTACGTACTTCCGCTCAAATGTATTTGCTTCTGTACATAGGTCTGGCCATGAGGTCCGTAAGTCAGATTCTGCAGGTTGATTTTCTACCTGTCCAATAAGCGAACAGAGGGAGTGGCTGAGAATGATGACGTTGATGTTGTGTGCTAGTTTGTGTTATAGTTCCGTAATGGCGGTGGAGAAAGATGCGAGCGAAGCCATTCGGTACGTTGTGGCAACACTGCCGAATATCTATAAACTAAAGCCGGAGCAAGAACAAGTTTTGCTGAGTTTTGTTGGTGGCTATGATGTTGTGGCCCTCCTCCCCACGGGGTTCGGGAAAAGTTTGATTTTCCAGCTACAGCAGCTAGCTCTGTTACAGTAGTGGTTAAAGAATTGGCTAAGGCGAACGCTAGCGATTGGTTATGGCAGATCAGAGTGGCTCTGGGCAGATCCAATAGTTTTAAACTTCAACAGAGTACCCGCCTACAAGGAAGTCAACGTTTGTCAATGGAGCGAGGCCAGACTCTCTGTACAAATGAAATGTACGGGAGTCTGGTTAGGACCAGGCTACACTGCATCAGCGATATCTGGAAAATGGCGACTACTCCCATAATGCCCTTCCGTTTCGTAACTGTGACGTCACCTGACAAAGACAGATTGGAGACCCGACCCTTAGCAAACAAGCGATTGCGCCTTCTTTAGAAAGTTAACTAGTCGCAAGTTAAAATGGTAAAATGGTCCTTGTAGGTACAGGTGGCCTTCATCCTAACTGGCTCACAGAGGTAAAGACGGAAACACGTCTAAAGTTAAGGTTACATTAACTACCAAGTAACTACATAGCAATACCTATAGTACCAACACTGTGGTTACATGGTAAATGCTAAGTAGTTACCCTTCATAACAGTTTAGAGGTTAAAGTAATTACACTAGTGAAACTTGGTTTGGGGGAGGATGGGTTGTGGATGTTAACATTGAGCTTGTTAAGCACAACCTTGCAAATGCCAACCTTCAACATCCACTTTCACACACCCCTTTCCCATACGGTCCCTTCTTACACTTTTGTCAACAATTTCCATAGAACTATATTGTTTTTAATATAGGTATTGCTATGCAGTTACATGGTAGTTAATGTAACCTGAATGTATAGTATGCCAATTATCCATGTTTTTTACTTACCACAGGACAGGACCCATGCCCTGGGCATGACCCATGCACACACGTGTCCAAGCGCACATACACGTGTACACATATCCGCAAGCATGCACAAACGCACATATGCACACACACACACACATTAAGAACCACTGTTCTGCCCCACATGTTTTCTGCCACTGCAAGAAGGCATTTTTTACAGTGAAGAAGAAGCTATCAAATGCAGCTCATCTATCATTCACCACAATCATGAAATCTGCAGGAACCTGCAGAGAAATAAAGAGGGAGGGAGAGAGGGAGGCAAGGAAAAACATTAAGAGCTAGGAGTGGGAGGAGTGGAGGAATACAGACAAAGAGAAAAGGGTGCAGAAAGAGAATGAGGCAGAGCACAATGCGAAAGAAGAAGCGATAGGCAAGAAAGAGAGAAAGGAGTGACAGGATGAGGAATGAGAATACAAAATAAAGAGCAGTATATAGTGAAGCAAAGACGCATCAGCTGTCAAGTGAGATGGAGACTCAGGAGGAGAAGAGACAGGCATGTTTGGACAGCATTGTGCAGCAGTTCGGCAGCAGTGTTGCTCTCTGGGTCTCCAGAGGGTTCTCCTGAGTCCTGCTGTTGTCACCACTGTCACACACAAGGACGCTTAATGACCACTAACCCTCCTCCCTTCCTCTCACACACAACCTTTTTAACTTTTCCTGCATGCATCCATCCCCCTTTGTCTCCTCCCCATTTTCCAAATCTTCATTTATTGTACATCATATGCTGTGTATGCTAGTAGGCCACGCAAAACAATCTTTCTTCCATTTTTCATAGTTTTTGTCAATGAAAGCAGGATTAATTGTGACCAGATTAACTGACTGGTAAAGACTGACTGACTGGTATAGGGTGACCAGACGTCCGGATTTTGTCCGGAAAGTCCAGCTGTTGCGTGTCCTCCTTTTCGCCCTTTTGTCCTCGTTTTTGACCCTTCCTGCCCACCGTGGCAATTTACCACTCGCGTAGGATTTCAGATGCCAAAAAGAAAGACCTCCTTCAAACCTACGTGGACTTCAGAACTCCACTTGGCCACTAAAAGCAGCAAAGATAAATATTGTGCCTTCTGTAAGCTCTGTCGCATTGATATAGACGTGAGTAGTAGGGGGAAAGGGGCTTTAGAGTGGGATGCCTGCGCTAGGCAATGGCACAAGTATAATGCTAGTTCTGCCGGGCACTCTTCCTTAACATAATTTTTTGCTCCGAACACAACAACAGCGGATGATAAAACAACCGCTGCTGAGCTGACCAAATGATATATTTTAATTTCTATTACAATTGAAATAGTTTGGGGAATGGTGTCTTATTCTCTTATTTATCTTTTGACGCAACTTGTCTCACCAAAGACAACAGAAAATCAGTGCACTTGTATTGAAGTATTGGATTTGTATTCAAATTACAAATGTTGACTTACTAAAATGACTAATGTTATTGTCTTAATTTCATCCTAATGCCCCCCCCCCCCCCCCCCTTTGTCCTCCTTTTTTGACCGAAGTGTCCTCCTTTTCAGGGTCATGCTTCTGGTCACCCTACTGACTGGTAAAAGTAGCTGGTTGAATTCAGCAGTATGTCCAGTGGTGCCTGTTAAGCAGGCCCTTTAACAATTTTTGTGGGGAAATAGAGTTTCTTACTTAGAAAATAGATAGTGGGTAAAGAAAAGAAAGTTGGAGAACAGTACAGAAGATACAACCAGCTACAGGATTTGGTCAAGAGTCTTTGGTCAAAATCAGCGAAAAGCTTGAATTGAAAATGTGTTGAATGAAAAAACTGACATAACCAAAATGGGGATGGAGGGGGGAGGCAAATTGCTATCTCTTCCTGGGATCGCAAACATTTTGCGACGCCCCTGGTCAAAATATATTGGTTGGTATGAGTCTTGTTGAGTAAAACACCATAACATATTGTACGTACATACAGCATGTGCATCTTACTTTATGTGGGAATAGTATGAGGGACGTACAGTATGTACTGTTTATATTGCACATGCAGTATAGAGAAAGAGTTCAAGCGAATGAGAGAGAAAATGAAGAAAGAAAAATGAAGGAGAGAGTGGGAGGCAGGAGACAGTATTTCCAGAGCAGATCAAAGGCATGGGAAGAGTCTGTGTCGCTCAGGCAGCAGCCAACAGCTCAGACTGATGTGCTCATTACCATATAAATCATTAGCATGAGCTGGAAGCTGTAAACAAGGTGGCACACCAGGCCAGGCCACACAAGCACACACAGATCTACATATAGATAAACACACTTACACACACATACAGTAGATACAAACACGCACAAAAACACAAACGCACACAATGTTTACACAATCTAATAGAACATCACAGCACAAGCCATATTCATTCAACAGCACAAGACATGTTTTGTAATGAGTGTAACATGCATGAATGTGTAACCAATAAATATTTCACCACCAAGAGTTGTGCACAGTATGAGTAAATGCCGTGTTACATTCAAAATGTTTTTGCTCAGGGGCAGTGTTTTACTGTAGAGAGTATGTCCTTAAGAACCAAAGAGGAATGTTCAAGCTCCCGTGTCCATGTGTGATGCTAATCATTCATTCTGGCCAGACAATGAGGTGGTTTAACGAGAGGCTAAAAGGAGGAGTGGAAACAAAAATAATTCTTTACTCTATAAAATATGACATACTTCATTATGCAGAAGGGTGAGAGAAACTCACATTAAGGACAGTTTAATCAAAGAGACAATTTTGTCACCCGAGTGTCTGGTCAATGAGCCGTTTCTATTCTCCAGTTATAGACAAAAGGGAGGGACAGAAAGTGCATAGCTAATTATTAATCACTGATAATTACCTGGATGTCCAACTTGTCTACACTAATGGCATCAGGCCTGGGGGGGGGGGGGGGGGGGGGGAGTTTGCGCACCTCGATAGCAGGTCAAGCAGGCACTTCTGTTAAGAGCTAAGTTTGGAATTGGTGTGTGTGAGACAAAAAAAAAGTAATGTGTACGTACTTAATGAGTGTGTATGTCTGTATGTATGATGCAGTACAAGAGGCTATGACTTCTGACTTACAATACTATGACTTCTGATGTCAAAATGTACACAAATTAATTCATTATGTAAAATAAAAATTATTCTAGGTATCTTCTTCTTCCATCAACAGGACATAAAACCAAGGCATCCACTTCTAAACAGTGAAGGACAATACAGATCAATACCAAAGCAGGAAACAGGATATGGCATCATAGTTACTTACCAATTTGCGTTGACACCAGGTGCAGACACCACACATAGCAACGAGCCAGACAGTACACACCGTCAGTCCCATGGAGACCAGGATCACACTGAGAGACAATGAGCCTGAAATGAAAAAATGTGAGAGAGGAATAGGAGAGAATTAGAGAGGATAAATTGAGAGAAGAAAGAAAAAAGAGTGGGAGAGAGGAAGAGGAGAAATAGATGGAAAAGGTTAGTCTCTGACTTCAGTTACCATGTTAACTTATTCAGGGCCAAAAGTCACTGCATAAACACAGCTGATCCTCCACCAGATTTATGTAAGGGGAGGGAGAAGAGGCCAAAGATCATATCCAGATGAGAAAAAAAGCAAATATTCCTCCAGTGACGTACTGAAGCAACAGATAAATGTAGTGGGAAATTGATTATGGGATGGCAAGGCAAACTAGAAAAGGTCACTCCAGGCTAGGTTCTTGGGCCTAAAATGGCTGACTCTTAACTGCGTAGGGAGAAAACACTACGCAGTTGATAAACTCTGCTTGAAACCGTTTTTTGCCAAGCAGGAAGAAATGACTGAGTGTGGAGAATTGATTTGGTCAAACTAAGTCTGGGAAAGAACATGGTGTCCTTAGGAAGACCATCCTTGTATCATTGTGCAACATCCAGCAGTGAGGTCGTCAGCCTAGGAAGATAGGCATTGCGCAACAACCAGTAGAGAGGTCGGCAGGTTAAGGAGGGCCTGTCAAGAAAAGATGATGGGAAGCAGGGAGTGGGAGTAAAGGTCAATAAAGGTCAATAACAGGGGACCACTCTCATTGCCAATAGTGATCGGTTGTGCTGAACTGGGCCCGAATTAGAGAGATAGAGAGGGGAAGCAGAGTCTGTTATGATGAGATCCAAGGACAGGCCTGGGACATTGAAGGGGGGGCTCGAAAGATGGGGGATTCAGCTGTGGATCATCCCGGGCGGGGGGATTATTCTCATTTAGCCTATAAAACATGAGGTTTGGGGCATTGGGTCTTTGTCTTTTTGGTCTGTCTTTTTTGTATGCCTTGTGAATGCGCATCTACCTTGCCGAAATAAACCATCAGGCTACCTTGAGCTGATTGAAAGATATTTTGTCTTCGACTCCTTTTTCCTACTACCTTCTACGAACGTCTTGATTCCCTCAACATAAATAGCTGAAAAAACCCACAAATGAGGTTACAGGGAGGAGGGAAGGTGTGGAGATTTGTGTGTGTGGTGGTGGAGGGAGGCCATAATGTGATTTCCTCTCTACACTCCATCATCACTAACTCACAGACAGACTCATCTATCAGAGAAGGATGGGAACCAACAGGAATATTGAACAAAAACATAAAATATTAAATATAATAAAATATGCTATACTACACGACAATACCATACAGTAGAGAGAGTTGTTGATTCACTACATTTAATGCGATTCCAGTTTAATTGATTCCTGAGTATATTTGTTTAGATATCAGGGGGCTTCTATATTAGTGGTATCATATACCACTAAGAGGGGAAGACACTGAAAAAAGAGACTGAGAAAGAACAGAGAGAGAGACAGAGACATTGACAGAAAACGATACAAAGACAGACACTAAACAACTGTCACACAGGCTTGCTAATCATCTTACTTGTTCTGTGGTTTTGTCTTTGTACACAACAACCTGTTCCCTCTCCCTCTGTCTGTTGATAGTCTCTGTAAAACAACACAATGAGATAACAACCTTTTTGGGGGCGTTTCTACCAGGTCTCTCGCCTACCAGGCCTGCCTTTCTACAGCCATCCAAAAAGTAGTGCCAGTTGCGACAAAAATAGTCGCAATGCAACCGTAGTTCATCCTCTTTTCTCACTCTGTTGCTTTCTACTCTCTTCCTCTCTTTCTCGCTCTTCCAATAAGATCCCCCTCACACACCCCCATCACTCTGCACATGCCTAGATATAACTTCAGACCTTTTAAGTTGGAATGGATAAATGAACATTAAAGAGAGGAAGCAGAAAAGTCAATGCATCCTCCTCAGTACTCATTCTATTTGATGTATTTACCTTTATTCTCCTTCTCTACTCCCCCCTTTCTTTTTCCTCTCTAAACATATACTCTATTCCACCTCCCACCATTCATCTCTATTTCGGTCTCTCTCTCCCTCCTTCCATTCTCTCCTACCTGTGTAATGCAAAACAACACAGCCAAGCTCCAGGTGCTAGCTGTCAATCAAAGCAATCAGGAAGCATTATGTTGAAAAGCATTTGAACCACGATAATAATACATGTTGCATTCCTGCTGTGGAATTCCCAATGTGGAATTCATATAGCTGCTGTATAATAACAGTTTGGCTAATCCAGGATGAGCATGGATAAAAAAAAAAAAGAAAGGATGGAAGAATATGAACCAGGAATCTTCTTCACTCTGTGAGGTTGTGGCATAGATAGAATTAGGTGGTAAGACTGGTTGGCTGCCTGGCCAACTGGTTGGTTGGCTAGCTGGCTGGCTGGCAGACTGTTTGTCTAGTTAGCTGTGTAGCTGAGCAGGCTGGCTGGCTGGGGGGGATGGGAACTGTTGTCTTGCTGTTTTCCTGTCTGTCTGGCAAGCAGGCAGGCCAGCCCACCCTAGTATTGAAAGCAATCTCCCTGTAGTCTCACCCTCGGGGATCTCCATTAGATGGTCGTGATAGGAGGATTACATCCTGGTAATTGGATGCACCAGTTCCTTTAATTATTATAATAGCAGCAGTAATATAGCTCTTGTACAGCTACCTAGCTGAGAAGAGAGTGGCAAGCAGAAAATAAAAAACAGAAAGCAATGGCAGCAGGCTTGACAAAGTTGTAGCTAACGCAGCCTGGAGAGAGAAGAAGAGACTTAAGCAGAGAATGAAAGCGAGAGCAGAGGAGAAAGTAGCTGGCTCATGCCTGCCTACCTAGCTAGAACTTAGACCCAGAAACAGCAGGTGCAAACATGAGGAGTGGCCACAGACATTCACACAAGCTGGTAGAAGGAGAGGCGTGAGAGATTAGTGTTCACAGAGGAAGAGAAGGAGGAGGGGGACCATATGTTGATGTTGGCCCGGGCGTGGAGGACTTCCAACGGAGTGCCCATTAGCAACTGGCCATCCCTCTTCTATAACTCCAGCCCCCTCTCTCTCTTTCTTTCCCATGAAAGCCTTTCCTCTTTCCCAGCCATAAACTCTCTTTCTCCTCCTACTTTTTTATTTTTTTCTCTATTTCACTCTATTTCTCTCCAGGACTGGCATCATGCAGGGTTGTGGTGGGAGTCCTACTGGGCACCACCTGTGGCTGAGAATACCAACCCAAGACTCACACAGAACTGCTTCTATCACACGCACACAAAAACACATCTTTAAATAAACAATCCTTTGTATGTACACGCTGTCAAAGCTTCTACTTTTAACCTTCACTGTTGATATTTATGAACTGCATATTGTAAAATAATCACAGATACTGCCAGTATAAGAAGGAACCCTTTAATAATTTCACTATAGTGACACACACACACATGGGCAGGGAGTGGTGGAACACACGAACACATGCCAGAGCGTTCACCAGAGAAATTTGCTTCTGCCCTTTTCCTATCCTGCTGCCCTTCCTCCGCCTCAACATAAAAATGACAACCGGTTTTGCCAATACTCACTTTATTAGAAGTGCATTTTTAACAGTAAGGTACACAACAACAATGAATGTGTACAACAAACCTTGATATTTCCATCTTTAGCTGACAAATACTCAAAATAGTGATTGTATTTCCAACTCGAAAGTGCGCATCTCTCTCTCTCCTCCTCCATTGTTGTTTGTGTCGCTGCATGTTACATCAATTGTCTCCAAACATCTCCACTGTAACTTGGCCGATGAGAGGCAAGACACAAGTGTAATGTTGATTTATAGACAAGAGTTTCTTTTGAAATGTTGACCTAAGAACGCACTTGGAAAAACGACTCAAGTCGTAGGCCTACTTGGGGAAAAAAAAAAACTATAAAAAACGTCCCGAGTACAGTAAATCTGAGATAATTTGCGAACCATTATTTAACCATTTAACCATTATATTTGTCTTTCTTATTTGTCACATATAATCAAATCGAGATGGCACCGGAGCAAAGGGAGTCAGATGGCTGAGCGGTGAGGGAGTCGGGCTAGTAATCTGAAGGTTGCCAGTTCGATTCCCAGCTGTGCCAAATGACGTTGTGTCCTTGGGCAAGGCACTTCAACCTACTTGCTTCGGGGGGAATGTCCCTGTACTTACTGTAAGTCGCTCTGGATAAGAGCGTCTGCTAAATGACTAAATGTAAATGTAAAGGGGCTTGAGGAAAGTGGCGACTCAAAGTCACTGGGAGGGAGTGGTAGGTCTATGTATATACACGTGACGTGACCCTCATGCTGAAAACGTGACTTAATTGTCGCATAGGCTACATGACTTCACTCCCAGAGACGCAAGAAGAAATCAAATATATATTTTACTATTAATGACAAAATAGTAACGCACAGTGACTTGGACAAGTAACTTTAATCTGATTACTGGTTTAGAAATAGTAACGCGTTAGACTACTCGTTACTGAAAAAAGTGGTGAGATTAGAGCATCACTGGTCCTGACCAGGCACCTGGGCTATTGCAAATCCATATGGAAACCCATATGAGCACAGGGAAAATCTGCAAACTCCACACAGAAAAGGCCCGGTAAATAGCCCACCTGAGCACTGAACAGTGCCCCATGCAGGAAGCAAACCCAGGACCTTCTTGCTGTGCCAGCTTGGACCAGACTAATCCATAACCTGTACTTCTACTGTATATCCATGAATAAGAACAGTGGACCTGTACATGGCTGGTGTTTCAGCACAATACATAACTGGTATTTCTGTACAGTGCATTGATGTGGTTCTGTACATTGCAGGGGTGGTGTTTCTGTAAAGTGCAGGGATGGTGTTTCTGTGCAGGACTGCTACCACACCTCTGTTCCTCTTGGACTGTTATTCTTATCTCTCATCTCCCCACCCACCAGCTCTATCAATGCACCATTATTTTCCCTCATCAAGTAATTACATAATACCATAACGATTAAAACTACTCATCTGACAGAATGGCATCCATATAATTCCCTCCTATCTTTAATCGCAGTCTCTCTCTTTCTTTCTATTTATCTATTGCTCTCTCTCTCTCTGAATTCCTCTGTGTATTTAACCCTCACTCATCCCCATATGGTGGTTTCCTCCACAGTGTACTAACAGAGACCTGGCAGCATCTGTTTTATAAGAGCTTGTTAGGCCACAGATGGGTATTATCTTCAAATCAAATCAAATCGTACGTATTATCTTCTCACACAATATACTCGGGTACACACACACACTTGCACATATACACACCCACGACAAACTATAACTGTCGTCATCATGTACAGTACGTGTCTTAGGAAGGATTCAAGTCACTGGCCTTTCACATGGGTAACCTACCATGTACTGCTGAAAGGGGTTACCACCAGAGAATAATGACCAATTCACAAGTGCAAAAAATACATTTAAAAAAAGAATACATTTAGACATTTTTGGGAGAGATACGGGTGGTAACAAAGCTCTGATGGCAACTGATTGGAGGAATAAATGGTGAGGCTGGTAGCAAAGACAAGTCTGTTCAAGGCCCCGTCACACCATAACGTTCTGGTCGACGTTCTATGACGTTAGAGGAAACGTTGGTAATCGTCCATGGTCGCTGGTATAGCGCTGGTATAGTGCCAGAAGAGTGTTGTGTGGACGCTGGTGACGCTGGTAATCGGCGGTGATCGGCGGAGAACGCTGGTCCAAAAAAAGGTTTTGAACATGCACAAAAGTTCTCCTGGCGACCAGCGTTCTTCAACGTTTAATTTTAAACGCTGGATAACGCTGAAGACCGTTTGTGGAACGTTTGACTAACGTTGCACACGTTTGGCTATCGTTTGACTAACTTTGCACACGTTAGTCAGTCGTTACCCTAGCGTTAGTTGGTTGTTATTCATCATTTGCTTTGAAGCGAACAACTCACTCGCTAGTAGCAGAAGCCCCCCTCGCACCCTTATGTCGTCTAGGCGGCATGATGTTTACTGTTCAGGACAACTGAATCCACTGATTTTCCAGTGTTTTATACCGTGTTTTTGGTCATAAAACCCACACGCCAGCAAAACGCTACTCTGTCGTTATTCACATGTAAGTCACACGCTCAACACGCTCGTCTAACGTTGACTAATAGTTTGTTGCGCGTAGCAAAACGCTACTTGTGTCTTACTTGGTCGCTGTTACACGCTCCTCATGCGTAAGTCCCTCGCTAGTTATGCGTCAGTCCCACCCTAGTCATGCGTTAGTCACACGCCAGATGTGTCCACCTCGCCCTAGAACGCTCGAAATAGAACGATTAGAACGTTCAGAGAACTTTGACTAGAACGTTATGGTGTGACGGGGCCTTAAGCAAAGAAAGCAAGGAGGAGGAAGTTAAAGAGGAACAAGCTTTTGTCGGTGGGAACCAATGCTTGAATAAACAGTCTCCATGGTGATGCCAAAGAATTCCAGGGATGTAGGAGGACCTAGGAGGACGGAGAGGGAACTCCTAGACGATTGAGGATGGAAGTGAGGGTGAAGAGGCACCCAGACGTTGACAGACAACGTAGTGGTAGGCTCTGTTCCAGTTATCCCCAAAAAGTGCCAGAAATCAAAGAGGATGGGACTTTGGATGTGGAGGTGCCGGGTCATTCTAGATGGATGAGGCTGATTTGTGGCAGGTGGGATTGTGGGTACATGTCGATCGAGGGAGATGGCACATAATGAGCAGACAGGAATACTCTTGCAGACTATAAGAAGCATCTGCCTTCATTAAAGTTATTGCAGATCATCTTGCTACCCGAGAACAAGACAGGGAAGCCTCTGAGATTATTGGCCTGTACACCAGTACAGTACCTGGCTAAAGTGGGCAGAACCACATATTCAGGTCACTTCCATTAGTCAAACAACATGGCAGCTGTCCAAGGCCAGAGCAGTAGGGTAACAATCAAGACATCATCTGTGTCAGATGAGCAACCAGCAATCAAAAGGCTAGGAGAACTATTTGCAAATGATGGAGGATAATTCACTGAATTTTCTGCCTCAATGCACCAGGCAGGCAGTCAGACATCACTTTCGTCCTCTCCCTCCTTCAGGCTCTCTCCTTCACCTCAGCTCTAACCCACCTTCCCACAATCGTAATTTTTGGATTGTTCCCTCCTTCCCTCCCCTACTCCCCCCCACCATGTTCCTGCTGTGTCTTTCTGCCTGTGTTCTGCTCACAGAGCCTCTGGGGCTGGTGGCCACATTTGTTTATTGATGTGTGTGTGCGGGCATCTGTGTATTTGTGCATGCAAATGCATGTGTTTGTGTGTGTGCTTGTTTGTTCTTAAAGGCAGGGTAGGCAATGTTGTTGAGAAGCACATTTTGTCATATTTGCCCAAAGTGACTTCACATCTTGATAGCAACCAATATATCTAAAGGTTTGATGGTAATATTAAATCATTCTGACGTCTGTGGGCATCGCAATACTGTAATAAACACGACCAATCATTAAGGGGTACCCTGACTATTGATTGGACAGGCTACCTGTCTGTCTACCTACCTACCTGCGCGCACTCTTCCCCTCCACTCAATGCTTGTTACTGTAGTTTTGTGGGAGTGGCTTTGAAGGGAGGAGGTGGGATATTTTGGTTTAAATCGTGTCAAAAAGAAGCTTAAAGAAAGAAAGTGTGTGTGTTTGTGTGTGTGTGAGGAGTAAAAAGCGTCATTTGTGTGTACCGTATTTTTGGGAAATAAAGCGGCGGTTTATACCCCAATTTTACATTTTTCTTGTGGTGGTGCAGTTTATATTTCGATGCAGCTTATAGCACGTTTTTATAACAAAACAACAGTGTGACGAAGGGGGTGAGAACACGCCTGTACTCACCACTTGTCACGTCAGGGCCATGAGGTCTGGTGAGTCTTACCAGTTATGTACTTACTTGGTTTATTTGAGAGGAGTATTTGGTTTCAGTTAATGTCAAACACAGACACAATTTTGATTAGGAAAGATACCTTTTATTTATGTTGCAGGATCCAGGTTGAGCAAATGTTTGTTTCATTTCTGCACACTCATGGTTCTGTGTTTAGATCCACCATTCAGGACTCAGGATTGGGAGGGGGCCGCCCAGCACTTCCTGATTTTATGGATGAAGTGATGACAGGGATGACATCACTGGCTGAACCAAGTGGAGGGGGATTCTGGGGGTATTAAGGGATGTCACCTTAGGAATGGATGGGGAGCTCACCCTCATGTTGGTTTGTGCGGTCTGAAGAGGGCTAGGAGTAGGGGACCCACCCTATAAAGCCAGTGAAGGTTTGCTGTTAGGGGGGGGAAGGTTGTGCTGCCACAACCCGGTAACTTTGTTTGAGTTATTATGATTTAATTCTGTTAATTAGTTTTGTTTAGTTTGCTATGGTTTTTTGGTTCTTGGAGTGAAGAACATCTTTATTAAAATCCTCACCTTTTGCAAATCCACCAAGTTTGCCGAGTCTGCTTGCCTACCACCTTCCTGGACGTTTGAGCTACACTACTTCACAAACAGTAGAAACACTTTTTTTGTGAATGCTATTTAACCCGTTAAGGAGTAGCGTCGCACATATGTGATCGTTCGAACGCGGGTCTCACAGCATAACGTTGCATATGCGATTTCGAACATTCCAACTGAATATTTTCCGATGGACAAAAACTATGCCACAAACGCTTTAGTATGGCTTCAAAATGTACTAATGAGAAGGCTAACAAGTAACACTAGCATTGTAGTAGCATTGCTACGAGTATTATGCTAGCTAACTTAGCCCGGAAGCTAACTAAAGCTAGCTAGCTACCGTTTCCGAAAAATAACTTACGCTTTGGGGACCAACGGAAATATTTAGAACTCTAAAGGTGTCTAAAGGTAAATATTAGTTAATTCCCGGGCAATAGAAAACATACATTACGCACTTACTTACTTTTGTTTTCTAAGTGTGTTACACAACGGCATGCTGTAAGATCGCCTATACTCGTGCATTGCTTGGTATCATTGTTCCCGTATCAAGTGCGGCATGTATTCAAGTGCGGTTTATACTCAGATTTATAAACACAAAGCTCCCATTCTGGTGGGGTGCGGATTATAGAAAATGCAGCTTATTTTACGAAAAATACGGTATCCTTTTGAGTGAGAATGTGTGGATGAGTGGGGGTGGCTTCTTAGTCATAGGAAACCTCCTGGGCTGGGGTGGCAGAGTGGCACAACAGAGTACCACCCCGTACAGAGACCACGATTGAGGTTGCTCTTGTCCCTACAACAAACACACCACCAGAAGGGAATGACGGCCAATGAGCTGACAGAGTGAGGTCCTGATAATCCAAGGGATCTCAGGGCTGTGAGAGCAAACTGTAGCACAGTCAACAGACAAAGCACGGTACCATCACACCTTCTCCTACCCCCGACAAGTAAAGGGTCTTCCCCCTTTGTCCTCATCTCCCAGAGGAGAAGCTTCAAAGCTTCTGGCCCAGCATGGGGTCAGAAACAGAGGCCACATGGCCTCAGTATCAGACAAAGGAGTTATAAGGAAGAACTTTCTTATGTGGATTTACAAACATATTCTCAAGGACTACATGGCTCATGGACACAATTTCAATGGCAGTAGTTGATGTGTTATAATGTGTGCTTTTCTCATTTACTTAGAACGTTGTTTAATTGAGGTTTGATTATAACTTCCCTTCAGGTATAGTTAAGTCAGCCAATCTTGATATCAAAATGATTGTACCATACTAACAAAACCATTTCTGAATGTTGTATTGTTATATTCTGAAGTTTAAGCATTCCATGGACAGTTGAAATAACTCAAAAGCCACAGCCACTTCACACCTAGGCAGATCTCAGGATGACGCCCAGGTGGGGAGAAACTGACCAATGAAAGAAGTCACCTTCACATGTGTTCTTTGGAGTATAAAACCCCCAAACGTACAATCAACCCGACTTGTTCGTAGGATTAAACTGAGGTGAACGCGTCACTCTCTAACCTATTCCTCTCAACCTGCACTCACTGGACCACCAGGAACTTTAACGAAAGATTCCTTTGCTCTAACCGTTTGACGACGAACGGAACTTTGACTCTTCTTCTTCAAACTGACAACAGTAACTGCGATATTGCTACATTTCTTACTTGTGAACATTGGCATATTGTGATTTAATTTGTTACGTTTGATTTGAGTTTGCAAATGATTTAACCTAACTTTCGTTAGGATTAGTTAACATACTCTCCCATTGTTCTCCAGAAGCCTATCTCTCTCTCTCTCCCTTTCCCCTACCCACACGCTCTCAACCTACCATCTTGTACCAACCCTCATCATAGTTTAGGACCTACTGTATACAGTTCAACTCGACTCCCTCTCAACTAACCTATAACTTCTCTGGTATTTGTTCATTATAATTACATTTCCTTAAATAAATAATTGTTTATAATACTCGCGTTATCCCTCACGTTATCTGATCTGCTCTACTTTCATAGAATTCACTACTTAAGATTAGACTGATTATTACGAAGGCTATTATTCAATAAGGTTTCCTCTGTCCCTTTAACAAATAAGAGGTGGTGCCCCCAAGAACTACATACTTTATTATAAACTAGAGAGGGTACAATTTCTGGGGAAATTGTAGGGTGTGCTTGCTTGCGTCGGTTGCAGGTGGGTCCGTCCCTTTAAGTTTTTCTCTTCTAGTGAAATTTTTCAAGCATTTAGCCTACTCATATTGCGTAATTCATTAAAAAAAACTTTTAAACAAACGACTGTAACAACGCTGTCACCGGCAGTATTTTAGATGGAATCGCGATTCAAACAGTACCATCTGCCTACTGAAAATATGCCCCCAAAAACGTAAATAAGCTTGACATCTATTTAGGGAGAATTGGCTAATTCAAGAGAGGTTTGCTACGAGCAAGCTAGCTAGTTGTGGTGGCTAGCCAAACTGTGAGGGGATTGTTTGAAAGCGCCGGAAATGAGAACGTTTCTTTTGACATAAAGTTTAGGCTGTGGCACTGAAGCCAGCGACGCACCACACAAGCTTGAGTTTAATACATTATTTAATGTTACATTACTTACTGTACATGCAAGTCTTGATTTGCTTAAATGTACATGTATGATGCTGTTAGTACACCACGGCACGATACTCGCTGTATCGTGCAACATCTATGCACGTTGTATCCATGCGTCGTTGCTAACGTGTGCTGATGCTGTGACATAGGCTAGCACTCAGTACCCTTTGTTGACAAAAGGCACTTTTTGCCACAAAAACTTAAGTTCAGCCTAAACCGTGCAACGGAACGTAAATCCCAATAGAAGCAACGCAATCGAGACCACGACGAACATTTTGACACCGCAGTTTTCTATGTAGTCCAAATATTGACTGATCCTTAGGGGTGGAAAAATAATAATAATAAGATATATCTGAGAGAACAAAGGTTGTGCCCTTGCCGAAGGCAAAGCACACCCAATTAAGTATTGCTAATCTTAAACGAGCAAACCCGCTACAAAACAGTTCATCAAACAGTATACCCATTCTATCTTGAAGCAGCTGAGAACAGTAGCTGCATTAAAGATTACCTGTGGGAGGCTTAAACAGCCAGTGTGATACTGGTTTATATTTCAAACATTCTCCAAGTCCCTCATCACAAAGGAGCCAGGGCGTGAGAGTACAACTAGAACAAGTCTGGGCCAGAGATCACACTTTCTTTCCTGTCTGACAGGATGAATAGACATCACTGCAACACTGAGGTCTCTTCCACACCATGCCCCTGGTCAGAGCCCTGCCTGGTCCGACACACAGATATGGTCCTTTATCTAGATGTGATCTAACAGTTCTCGTGGATATAATGTGTGTTCTTCAGGCACATCTGAGTGCATTGCATCCACCTAAACAACCCATAGGTTCCTTTTCACATGCTGTCACTGCTCTCATGCCCCCAAGTGCTTGCTCTCTCAATGGCCAGGTAACGGTCGATTATCCTCCTCATTTGTTTCCAACTTTATCAAGTGATTGATTTGTACTGATTTCTGTTATCTTAATGTATGAAAAACATGGGCAAGGAAATAGAGAGGAGCAGTGCAACTTAAACATAAAACATTTCAGAGAGCTCAAATAGTTTAAGTTAATAGGTCAAGTGAGAAGAGACAGAGCAGCTGACGAAAAAAAAGACATAACTAGAGAGGGTACAATTTCTGGGGAAATTGTAGGGTGTGCTCGCTTGCGTCGGTTGTAAGTTTTTCCCTTCTAGTGATATTTTCAAGCATTTAGCCTACTCATATTGCATATTTCATTAAGAACACCCTTTGAAACAGCTGCAAACCCCCTTTGAAACAAGCTACTGTAACAACGTTGTCACTGGCAGTATGGAATCGCGATTCAAACAGTACCGTCTGCTAACTGAAAATATGCCCCCCAAAACGTAAATAAGTTTGACATTAATGTAGGGGGAAATGGCTAATTCAAAATAAGTTTGCTAGAGGCAAGCTAGCTGCTGTTGCTCCACATTTCACTGATTGTTTGAAAGCGCCGGAAATGAGAACGTTTCTTTTGACATAAAGTTTAGCTGTGGCATTGAAGACAGTACTACACACTGCCAGTGGGTGAGCCGAGTCTGACTGAGGCTAACGTCAAAACAAGCCGTGGTGTCACTCAAATTCCAAGTTTTACACAAATCACAAAAATATGCTGACGCGCTGGCTGTCTTCGCAATCGCCATATCTTTATAACACTGCCCTCCTTCTGATTTTTGATGTAGAATTGACCCCGGTACGAAATTAAGAAAATACTCATCAAAGATCGACAACAGCTGACGCAATCGTCAACGGAGGCTGACGGGGCTCTCACGTAGCAAACCAATCAAAGTTTTTACAGCAACCTACATTAAAATCTCACCATCTGGCTGTCTTCACAATAGTCATATCGTCATAACATTGCCCTCCTTCTGTTTTGTGGTGTAGAATTGACCGAACTATAAAAATACGAAAATACTAAACTACTATGACGCTTGCATGGCTGCCGCCTAGGCAGTCTCACGGGCGACCCGCACTCGCTCAAATTACAAAGACTTTCACAACCTAAATAAAAAATCCGAGATGGCAGTTCCACTCGAAATTGCTTTCTCAACAAAACCCAATGGTTGGTAATTTGGGGGGTTGGCATTTTTCACTCATAATCCAAGCTCCAATTTGCGTGCTAGAACGTCTCTATCACGTTGTATCCATGCGTCGTTGCTAACGTGTGCTGACGTAGTGACGTAGGCTAGCACTGCTACCCTTCGTTGACAGAAGACACTTTTTGCCACAAAAACTTTGTAACCTCCTAAACTGTGCAACGGAACGTAAATCCCAATAGAAGCAACGCAATCGAGACCAAGACGAAACGTTTGACACCTAGGTTGTCTATGTAGGCCAAATATTGACTGAGTTTTAGGGGTGGGAAAATAATAATAAGAAGAAGATATATGTGAGAGAACAAAGGTTGTGCCCTTGCCGAAGGCAAAGCACACCCAATGAGAAATGGACTGTGAGATGTGTGAGGAAGGGGTAGAGGCTGAGGTAATAGAAGGGACAGAGAGAATGAGGGAGTGAGGGAAGATGATAGAGATATAGGTAAAGAGCCAGCGCTGTGTGTTCCGCTGGACAGTTTGCCCGCAGCGCTTACAAACCCTGAATGTGAAGTCCAAGTTTTTTTTAAACTCTTTCCCTAACAACATTAACTGTCAATCACTCTACACAGCAGATGAGAAGCTGTTGCACCAGGTGGGCATTCTGTAAGTTAATCACTATTGTGATGTCACTAAGTACATCACTATTCATACTCTTTTGAAGCATGGTGTTACGTTGATTAGACCAAGTACAGGAGCTAATTAAATCACAGGAGGTTGTTTACGGTCAACCATCTTTCAAGACACACAAACATCTAAAACATACAGTAGGCTTCAACCAGAGACATACAACATGGTGCGGGGGGCCCACAGAGATGTGACATGTGAGATGACCTCACCCAACATTTAGTAAAAAGTTATAATAGTAATTAAAAAATATATAATAACAATGATTAACAACTTTTTCCAACCCCCTGGTTGTATTTTCCCATTTATTAAAAATGCTGTATCTTCCGCCCTGTCGATGGTTGAACCTTTCACATGTCTGCCGAGAGACCAGCTACATGCTGATTGGTTGATATTACAGCTAAAATTTAAAGCTAAAAAGCTTGTTCTAGCTTACTACCGGTCAATTGAATGACAAATGAAACATAATTGGCAGAGTGGGGCACAAAAATGCAAAATAAATAAAGCCTAATTCTTTTTGCTAAACCAGCCTGGCAGGCAGTTAATTTACCATTGCACGGTTTATGAAATATTCGACTGATTCTACATAGCTGCATCAACAGTCCACCTCAATTTGGTCGTTGATATCAGCACAGTTTACACTGACACTATTGTCAATGAAATGTAGGCAATAACAAAAATGCTCCTAAGGACCATATCGCGGTATATTGAGGTGTTTTTGTGAAAATAGCAATGCTCTACCTAGAGTCGTGATGGGCATTGTACTATCTATAATTCCAGGAATCTCTCTGTATGTGTTTGTTGGTTAACTAACCCACATCTTAATCACCAACTGCATCAAGGGCACGGGCATTGCACTACTTAATCTAATGTTTTTGCTATATTAGTACATGATGCTATAAGTTAATATACCACATGCTGTTGAATAAATACAGATAAAGTGAAATATTCGGTGTATTCGCTTCTCCTCTTGCGAAGGGATGGGTTTGCACTCTTTTCTTGCGGGGTGCCACAATAATTATATTAACACAATAATAAGTATGCTGCTGAGTACAACACACACACACATAGACACACACACACACACACACACACACACACACACAAAAGCTCTATTAACAAATACAGTCAGACCAGAACAGCTTGCATGTCCTTTGACACTAGCTTTACAATACATGTCCTGTGTATCCCCAGCCCAGCTAGGCCCATTATTGAGGAACATGCTTGTCTATACATTATGCAGAGACATACTAATTCCCTTCACTTTTATTACAGTGTTTCCCAGTCAGTGAGTGGACTGGGATAATGTGAATGGTGTGAAAGGGAAGAAGGGTGGTTGAGTCCCCACAATAAGATGGTCCATTGGAGAGAGAGAGAGAGAGAGAGAGAGAGAGAGAGAGAGAGGGACAGAAATGAGAAAGGGAGAGAGAGGAATGGAGAAGGAGTAGGAAGAGGATCGATTGTTCCAAAAGGGTGTGGAGGGGTGTCTGTGTGCATTAATCAGGCACTGATGTAGGCTTGGGCTTGGGTGTCATCCAGCCACACACATGATGGCGGAGAATCACACGCTTGGGCCATATGATATGTTCATGGTGTGAAGAAAACAGACACTGGGAGTGGGGTACAACCCTCCTTAGCCAGGTACACTGACAAGGTATAGGAAGAGCGAGACAGACAGAGAGGCACAGAGAGAGAGATTGCCATACATGGGCAAGATCTTGGGACTGTAGACCGCTCCAGGGTACTGTCTAGCGCTCCAGAGTTCTAACACTTCAGGCTAAATAATTTGGTTATCTTGCTTGCAATTTATCCGGGAGTCGGTGAGACCGCCTACACCATGGGGGTTGAATTATTGAATTATAAATTAGCTGTTCCCTATTACCAATCAGGTGCCCAAGGAACAAACAGGGGCTGTTTAAAAATGTGTGAGTAGCTATGGAAAGATGAAGAAAACCTAAACTCACAGAGGCTGAGATGGAAGTTCACCTACGTAAAACATTATTTATGGAGAAACTCAACATCTCCAAGTGCTAGCAAGGATTTAGCAGTGGCTGTCAGTGCATCTTCATTTGGGGTTTCAAGAACACCTGAGCAATGCAAAGCCAGGTTCAATTATCTCAAACAGAGTTTGAAGGGAGAGTCAGGGACGTCTAGTACGTCAGGTATGTACTGTACACACAATATTTCCTATGTTGTAAAATTTCTGTCAATGTGAAACGTATACTGGATCGATATGTAAAACTCCCAATAATTGTGTGTAAAGCCTTTAGCCTTGATGTAATTGATCTGCCAGAATGATAAATACACTTCAAATCAAATCTACAATTATTTTAAGTATCAGATAGGGGCGCACCCAGCATGAGGAGGTAGTAGACATGGCCTTTCTGCCAGCCAGCTGACTTCAACACGGACAAAACTCTGCCATATGCAACCACCCCCACCAAGCCTACAGCCCGTGCATTGCAATCTCCACTGAAGCATTCGTGGGGGAAGAAGACAAAGTATTTCAGTGGTCAGATTTAAGAAACTGTGTTTGAACTGTCTGTAATTAGGGTGACCAGACGTCCTCTTTTACCCGGACATGTCCTCTTTTCGAGACCTAAAAAATGCGTCCTGCAGGGATTCCAAAATCATCCGGAATTTTACCTCATCGAATATTTGTGTTTCTCTGGGTCTTTCACAAACTACTTATTACGCCCTTACACGTTTTGGAAAGGGTATCTCCTTTATGTACCACCTTCTTGCGCAAGCTCTGACTGTAGAGAGAACTGTCATTGGTCGAGCGCCTTCTCAGTGTTGCCAGATGCACGATGATTGGGGTGTGCTTGCCTTCGGCGATCTCTTTTTCACAAACTCAAATCTGGTCACCCTAACTTACTAGTCCTGAAGTACAAGCCAGTACACTAGTACACTAAGTATTACTTACTAGCCACAAAGTAACCATGTCTTAGCTAACAGGCACAGTGAACAACAAAAAAATCTACAATGACATCTAAATTAATGACAGTTTTGTCAAGACACTCATGTATTGACTTTTTATTGCAATGGAAATAGGTTTGTCTTTGGCAGTGTGGTTGTGTCTAAGTGGGAAATCCCTATCTTGGAGTATAGCTAGCATAGCAAGTTAAAGTATTTTATTGTCAGATGCACAGAACAACACAGGGTCAGACTGGGCACTGAAATTCTTAAGACAAGACAACGCAAAGTAACCTGGCATAACATAACATAACATACAAGTACACAGAACATAGATTACATCTATGATAAGCTAAAATATAGCACAACAATAACAAGCCAGGGAGCATAAGATGGTGGACAGCAATAATTTCAAGTCAAAAGCGTCATGAGCATACAAAACATCTTGAAGCGACACAGAAGACAGCAAGGAAGAGCTGGGATGGCAGCAATGACATAATATGTAGGTAAATAGCAACTCATAATGTGTGAGATTGTGCGTCCGGGTTGGTGAATGCATGCAGAATTCAAGTCTTCTGAAGGGGAAGGCAGATGACGTGGACCTGCTGCCTGAGTGCCATGCTAGAACTAGTGTCGTGTGTAATAAGGTGTAGAAGGAGATGTTGATTGATTAATTGGTTGAGGGAGTATTGGGGTGGATTATGATTGTCAAGAGGTGCCAACTCCGGAGGGGGCGTGGTCGCTTGGCGAAGAAGGCCAGAAAAGACGGACGCACGAGCAACAAGGAGGAAGATTCCGGGAGATGAAGGACGTTAAGACCCCTACTACGAGGATAACTGCCATACGAAGGGACGGTCCAAAGCTTAAGTTTGTGTGAGTGATTGTAATTAAACGACCTGTACTGAACGAACTATCGTTGTGTGTCTTGCCAGGAGAGCGACGCGACGCATCGGAGGTTCCATCTATACTCTCGGGCTACCGTGGAATATTCTACTTGGAGGAATAGACTACGTCCACGAGCAGGTATGGAAGTGCCGACCTATTTCTGAATTATAGTGGACGCTGTGTTGGGGACCAACTGCCGGTGCTGGGACAAGGACGCTGTTTCCATTCTCCATGTAATGACTTCTGTTATGAACTAAATGTTTAGATGTTTGTGGTGATAAGACAATTTAACAGAGAACCAATATAGTACATTTTGATCAATGTAACATAAGCAATTCATGATGTAGGAAACAACAGTTGAAATGCTTATCCAAACAATGCGGCACTGCAATCCGTTGGATTATAAGGACATGAATTTTGCAGAGTGCCCCGTTCTCAAGCTACTCGTTGGAAACTAAACCCTTTCTAATACGTACACAGAAACACACACAGAGGTTCCTGCCATTATTAGAGAGATGCATTGTAGCTCTCTTCACGACAACACAGACACAGGTTGGTTCTTTTGAACGGGCGTTTATTGCATCACATTCATTTGAACCTTTACATTAAACATATTCCTATTTATTTACTGAGATTTAACATAAATTTCCTATGAATTCCGCGTTAATTATGCATCATAACACAGCACATATTTAAACAGCACTTACATGCATATAAAGGAGCCTAATGTTCAATGGTTCTTTATGGTGAATCATGACAACAACCGGGAGGAAGACCAAGAAACTAAATATGAGGTGCTTGTGGGTGAGATGGAGGTTAGAAGCACATATTGTTTGGTGCAGTGGTGTCACAAACAAAAGAAAATTAATTGAGTAGCAACTTTTACAGTTAAACGGTGCTAAATGGAAATGTTATTGCTCACTGTTGGTTAGAATGTTCATGATAAAGTAGGTCTATCAGTAACATGTGATATTAAGTTAAATTGAAGTGAAAGTGTGTGAGATGCCTCTTAAAAGTTCCCGTCTCCAAAATGTTTCCATAGAGGTGAGTACATTCTTCCGTAAAGCTTTTTTAAAATTGATTATATAGAACATACGTTTTGTGCGTATGCAACAGTTATGAATGAGGCAAGGGGACGAAAAGGTGGCAGCATGGTTGCGCCCTAGAGTGAGAAAGACAACCCTGGCAGACCAGAGAAAAGGTCTGTCCTTTTGGAAAGCTGCACTTTCACCTGTGTCTGATAGCCTCAATGCTAAGCTAATACCAGAGTCCGTCTACGGAGAGCCTGTTCACTCCCTATTAAGCCCCATTGTACCGAATTTGGTTGCGGTTCCACCAGAGTTCCACTGGGGGTGATTGCGGGCGAGTGCAAAATTAATGGGAGTCTATGGAGTTAGACGGCTAAATTTGTCTGTTTCGCCTGATTGTCGTTGAGAAATCTCAGATTTGATTTTAGTTTTTGCAAGTTCAACATGGATTATAGGTTGAAAGTTGAATGAACGAGTACTTATGTCCTTTCGATTTCTTACAGGGTGAGTCATTGTTGCCCATAACATTCTAGCATTCTGCTAATGAATGCTGATTGTATGACGTCATTGACATTTTAAAAGGCTTTTTACAAAATTATATCCTGAGAAAAGTGGATTTTGAGGGGTATAGCTCCATAGACCTCCATTTATTCTGCACTCGCCCGTGAGTGCCCTCATATGGAACCCATAGTGGAACTGCAACCAGTTCAGAAGCCGGAAGTTTCCCGAGAGTGGTAGTTCTCCCCTTATTAGACATTCTCTGCTAATACCCTTCTGGCTTGGCACCTCGCCTGGCCACGGTGTCTGGGTCCACAGCCATTCTGTGGATGTCTGGATATGTCACATCTAGATCTGGATCTCTAAGACACTCTCTCTCTATCTGTCTGAGAGAGACCCTTTTGGTATCTCTCCTTGTATTGCTCAAACACAGACACTCACAACACACATACACAGAAATGGGTACACATGATCTGCATGCATTGAAACATGCAAGATCACACACACACATACAGTGGGGGTCGCTGATGCAATGACTTAAAGGCCTGCTGTCTGGTGGACCACATATCTGTTGGGGGTCTTTGTATCTCACAGACGTCAGGTCAATGAGACAAAGAAAGTGGGTGGACAAACAGGCAGGTAGACAGACATAAAGAGAGATGACAGAGAGACACAAACAGAGCAAGACAGGGGATGAGAGAGACAGAAAGAGAAGACGGTCTAAAGACAGAAATCCAGACAACGGAGAGCGCCCCAGACTTTCAGATCTTCACTCCTTCCCAGTGTGTCTGTGTGACAGAAGGAGGGGTCACTGAGAGGGGTCAGGGGCTGCTATTCTACAGAGATGTTGTTAACACCATTAATATTAACATGCATGCTGGGCTGGCCCCCTCCTGGCCACCCTAATCACTGTTAAAAGGGTTAAAAGGGATCTACCTAGAAACAGCTGGAATGAGCTCTGCTACCCAAGGTCAGGATCTGAGAAAGAGTGAGAGAATGTAAATCTTTCACTAAGTTAGAACCTTTTGAGGTACCTTGCAACAAAGCACAGATCCGTAGCTTACCTAACTAAGTTAGCCATGCTCTAAAGTCTTCTGTATGAGCCTGAAATAGAGCTGGGGCTAAATTTGATCAGGTCAACTTCTCTTGGATAAAGACTGAGTGCACATTTTGACATGCACAGTGAATAATATATCAGTATACAGTGCAACCAGAAAGCATTCACAGCGCTTCACTTTTATGTTATGTTACAGCCGTATTCCAAAATTGATTAAATGTGTATTTTTTTATTATACATTTTTGCAAATCTGTAAAAAATATAAATAAAAAATATAGCTGCAAACTGCGATGCGGGTTCCTCCGCAAAATGACAAAATATTATAAAAATGTACATTGTAGAAGGTCAAGAGTTGGACAACAAGAGAGCAAATGTACTTCATGTTTGGCAATCAATAACAGGCTGAATGGAGATTCGAACTCAAGTGGTTGCAAGTCAGCCTCTCTATCGTCTCTGCTACACATCAACTGTTGAGTTTATATGAATAGAAAAGGCAGAGCAATAGCTTTGGTCAGCTTTGGGACAAAGTTTAAGCAGCTGTAATTCAGTCATCTTTTGACGTATCAAGGTGAAATTGCGTATGGTACTTCAGAATGATGTCATCCTGTTTAACTAAACAGATAATCAAAATTATGACAGGGTCAAAGACTGTGGCTGGATTTGAACCTGTGACCTTGCACTTTACAGTACACTGTCTCAGCCCATTGAGCTATTCTCAGTGTTGGATATTGTCATGGTTAGTTACTGTATAACCCTGCCGTCCTCCAGAACTACAGACCGGTATCACTACTACCCTTCTTTTCTAAAACAATTGAACGCGCTGTATCTAACCAACTGTCAAACTTCCTCTCTCAGAACAACCTGCTTGACCCCAACCAATCGGGCTTCAAGACTGGTCACTCCACTGAAACTGCCCTCCTGTCAGTCACCTCTGCCCTTCAGTCTGCCAGAGCGGCGTCGAGGTCATCCGTCATCATTCTGCTGGACCTTTCTGCAGCATTTGATACGGTTAACCATCAGATCCTGCTGGCCAGACTTTCTGAGATGGGCATCACTGGCACTGCACTTCAGTGGATCTCATCCTACCTGTCGGGAAGATCCTACCAGGTCTCCTGGGGAGGCAAAGTGTCAGGCCAGCACTGCCAGCTCTCCACTGGTGTCCCACAGGGCTCTGTCCTTGGACCGCTCCTCTTCTCCCTCTACACCACCTCGCTTGGACCAATCATCACCTCCCATGGCTTCTCCTACCACTGCTATGCTGACGACACGCAGCTGTACCTGTCGTTCCCCCCGACTGATCCGGGGATCTCAGCTAGGATCGAGGCCTGCCTCACAGACATCTCCGCCTGGATGACCGAGCACCACCTCCAGCTGAACCTCGCCAAAACAGAACTCCTCATCATCCCGGCCAAACCCTCCATCTCCCACGATCTCTCAATCACCCTGGGATCGGCGACGGTGACCCCTTCATCCTCTGCCAGGAACCTCGGGGTGACCATGGATGACGAGCTCTCCCTCACAGCCCACATTGCTGCGGTCTCCCGGTCGTGTAGATTCACCCTCTACAACATCCGGAAGATCAGGAGATACCTGTCTGAGCATTCCACCCAGCTGCTAGTCCAAGCACTTGTCCTCTCGAAGCTGGACTACTGCAACTCGCTGCTCACCGGTCTCCCAGCATGCGCAACCCGCCCTCTCCAGAGGATTCAGAATGCGGCAGCCCGTCTGGTCTTCAATCTACCCAGACGCTCCCATGTTACCCCGCTCCTCATCTCCCTCCACTGGCTTCCCATCACGGCCCGTATCAGATTCAAGACTCTGGTACTGACCTTCCGAGCGGTGAACGGGACTGCACCCGACTACATCAAGTCTCTCCTGCAGCCTTACACCCCCACCCGCCACCTACGGTCTTCTTCTGACAACCGTCTGGTGGTCCCACCGCTCAAGAGCGCCCGGTCCCAACACAAGCTCTTCTCCTGTCTGGCCCCCAATGGTGGAATCAACTCCCCACCTCCATCAGGGACACTGACTGTCTCCCCACCTTCAAGAAAAGGCTCAAGACGCACTTGTTCCGGGAGTACAACGGCACTTAGGAATGCTTGGCTGGACCTGATGTTAATTTCCTCCAGGATCACAATGACTCGTATTGAGAGACTTGTTGCTCCTGTTGGTTAGTTGTGACGGTTTTAAATTCTTGTACTCGCTGTGAAATATTTTACTGTTGACTATTGTTTTTGTCTTCTTCTTTACAGGTACACTCTTGCACTTTTTTGAGTTTCATGTTGTTTAATTGTAACTTGTTTAACTGCATGCTCTTATGGTTCTTCCCCTTGGCACTTATTTGGTTTTTCACAATGTATACTTCATGTTTTGGCTGCTTGCAATGTTTGGGGCTATCTCGTTGTTATGATCAGTGACCTATGCTCTTTTGTAATGCTCTCTCTTGGAAGTCGCTTTGGATAAAAGCGTCTGCTAAATGCATAAATGTAAATGTATAAAAAAGTAAGCTGTTTCTCCTGTGGTAAGCGTTGTTGGATTCGGCCAAAGTTTAAACAGCTCTAATTCAATCATATGTTGACATACCAAGGTGAAATTGTGTATTGTACTTCAGATTGATGTAATCTTGAACCCTATTAGGTTTGAAAAACCATAAATCAAAATTATATTGGATTTATTGACACAAAGATATTGAGGCAATGTAGACATTTACATAAATACACCCCTTTCAGCCATTTTGTGTTGCATTTCTTATTCCATTTCACCCTACATAAAGACATGTATTCTACACATATGTAATAAATCTTAAGTCGATTGGATCTATGGTTCATGAGGAGAATGGTTTTGAAGGTTGTACCAAATTTGGACAGTACAGCAAAATCTATCATGGCGGACCTTATGGGTCCTTGAGGATTTTTTGTTCCCCATGAGAAATAAGGCATGTGCACCAATTTTCAGGCATATTGGAGTAATGGGGCGCAGGGGACATCACGTAGACTTTGGGTGTGGCTTATAGCGCCACCTATGGGCGTACGTGGGCCATTAGCGGTCTGGGAGTAGTGAGTGACCTGTTGTATCATCGGGCCAAGGACTTTTTGAACTATTGAGCCGTTTCATGGAGAAATATAATAATAATAGGAATACTAACAAAAACAATAGGTTCCCTCCTACCGGAGGAACTCTAAAAATCACATGTACATAAGTATTCACAACCTTTGCCATGACACTCAAGCTTGACACTTGAGGTCAGGTGCATCCTGTTTCCACTGATCAACCTTGAGATGTTTCTTCAACTTGATTGGAGTCCACCTGTGGAAAATGCAGTTGATTGGACATGAGTTGGAAAGGCACACACCTGTCTATATAAGGTCCCACAGTTGACAGTGCATGTCAGGATTGTATCGAGGCACAGATCAGGGGAAGGGTACAGAATAATTGTTGTATTATTAACAACGTAACGTCTTTACTACTTTACGTTCATAACATTTATTTTTAGGTTCTTACAATATTAATTACACGAACTGCTCAACTGAGTATGGCTTTGTGGTAAGAGCGCTGCCCCTCACTCAAACAGTGTGAGATCGCATCCGCGCACCCCTTTTTAGTGGAAGTATATGCTAAATGAATACATTATTATATGATAATGTAGGCTAGCAGTTAAGGTTTTGGAACATGCTTTTGCAACCGGGAAAGGGATGGCCACATTTGAAGGCTGGTAAAACTAGAGAAAGATGTAGGTAGGCTATATATGTGCTTGTGTACACCTACTATCTCACATCTGTATCTATCTCTGTCTATCTAGCTCTGGCAATCTATCTGTATCCCTGGCTCTGTCAATGAATATATTCTATAGCGTCCGTAAATAGGCCTCATATTGCATAATTCATTAAGAACCCCCTTTGAAACAAGCTATTGTAACAACATTGTCACCGGAAGTATTTCAGATGGAGTTGCGATTCAAACAGTACCATCTGCTAACTGAAAATATGCCCCAAAAACGTAGATAAGCTTGACATTTATTTAGGGGAAATGGCTAATTCAAAAGAAGTTCGCTATGAACAAGCTAGCTGCTATTGCTAGCTAAACGTCAGTGAGGGGATTGTTTGAAAGCGCCAGAAATTAGAATGTTTCTTTTTACATAAAGTTTAGGCTGTGGCATTGAAGACAGCGACGCACCACACAAGCTTGAGTTTAAATACATTATTTAATGTGACATTACCTACTGTACATGCAAGTCTAGATTTTCCGCTAGTGTGCCGCTAGTACACGACGGCACGATACTCGCTGTGCAACAGCACATCTATGCACATTGTATCCATGCGTCGTTGCTAACGTGTGCTGACGTTGTGACGTAGGCTAGCACTGAGTTCCCTTTGTTGACAAAAGGCACTTTTTGCCACAAAAACGTAATTTCCATCTAAACCATGCAACGGAACGTAAATAAAAATACAACCAACGCAATCGCTACCAATACGAAACTTTTGACACCTAGGTTGTTTATGTAGTCCAAATATTGACTGAACCTTAGGGGGGCGAAAATAAACAATAACTAGAAACGGCTGTTCCTGCGAAACAGCAGTGAGAATGCTGAAAACCTGAATGGGGATAGCTGACCATGCTAAAAAGCAGAAAATTGTGAAAATTTAGTAGAAAGTTATAAGCTGAAGTGCCTGAAAGGTATTTTTGAATGGGGCTGGAGCTGGACGAAGGTATAAAACTACAGAAAAGAGAAGAAAAATGCAAAAAGAGAAATAATTCTGAAGAATTTGAAAATATTGCAGAATTTTTTTTGATGGAGTTTCAAAAGACCTGAAATGTATGTTAGAAAGGACCTGCAGCAAGATGAAGGCAGAAAAGTACAGAAAAGAAAAATGCAAAAGTACTGGCAGTTGGAAGGTACTGCTGTGAAAGGTGGGAGTCAGATGGCTGAGCGGTGAGGGAGTCGGGCTAGTAATTGGAAGGTTGCCAGTTCGATTCCCGGCTGTGTCAAAATGACGTTGTGTCCTTGGGCAAGGCACTTCACCCTACATGCCTCGGGGGGAATGTCCCTGTACTTACTGTAAGTCCCTCTGGATAAGAGCGTCTGCTAAATTGCTAAATGTAAATGGAAAGGTATTTTTGAAAGGACCTGGAGCAAGATGAAGGCAGAAAACAGAAGAAAAGAGAAGAAAAGAAGAAGAAAAATGCAAAACAATAAGGGCAAAAATTCAGAAAGATGAGCTGCAGGAAAATGTGAACATTTAGCAGAAAACCAGTTGCTAGTCTGGGTTGAACGAATTTGAAGGTAAAAGGACAACACTGGAATGACTTGAACTTGCTGGAAAAACGTAGCAACCGTTGGTCATTGGCAACAGACTGGCAACATTTCTAACCTAGAATCTAGGTTTCAGGTTCAAGACGGAGGAGAAACTAATCATGTGTGCCTGCACACCCAGTCCTGTTCAGACACTTAATTTAAGATTAGATCAAAATAATAATTCATAGTGCAGGGTTGCCAATGTTGTCGTTGTCCCTGGTGAGTTTTTTATACTTAAATAATAAGATCATGCTACATCTAACCAGCGGATCATTTCTTGCAAGTGTGTCAAAGTGGTATGTTTACAGACTGTATTAACACCGTAGGCTTGAATAATAACTGAAGGTGTGAAGCTAGAGAGAGGATGCAATGGAAAATGTCCTACATAAGCTAGATCTACTGCTTCAAATTGAAAACGGAGACCATCTTTTGATTTAAGACAAGTTCCTTAACCTCTGTTGTCAATATCGCCAATAAAAAGTAAATACTCTTCAGTTACGAAGCATTTGCTTGTAGCTAGGTAATGAATGATAGTTATTAGACCGTATGTGACCTGGTTTCGCCGTTCTATTAGCAGCCATGATGACAGTAGCGTCACTAGAATGGCCATAACTAACAAAAGATCAAATATCGAATCTGTCCGCTGTTCTACATTGCCCACATAATTACGTATATTTCATTCCAAGACTCTGCCGAAACCATAGATATCCTTTATGTGTCTGTGCGGTCAGAAATACAACTCCTTACGTTCATGGTGCGTGTCTGTTTGGTTGCCACGGTGATGGCGCAGCTGTGATAGCTAACGAGCTATCAGAGAGAAAAACGAACATTTACCTAGCATCCACACCTCAGACAAGTTGACCTAGACGCAAAACTACACGTCCAATCCAAAAAATTTGGATATTTTCCGAGACCCAAGACTCTGCCGAAACTAGAGATGTCCTTTATATGTCTGTGCGGTCAGAAATATGTCTCTACCGGCAGTTTCGAAATCGTCTTCCTTCTTGCTTTCTCTGACGGATTTTACCCACCTCTCCATTGAAGTTAGTGAGATAATTTGAAAGGCTGCTCTCGCTTCAAGGCTCATAGCTGACAATCTGTCAATGTGAGCTCTTTAGTAGTTTCATTGGCTGAAAGAGCACAATATTTCCTACATTTTAAGGTATAACTTGTTTCTGTAAGTTAAACTATATGAAAGTTAGAGGAATTTGGTTGACAATTTAGTTGAATATCAGAAAAAGAGCAGGCAGCAGAGTGTGCCACTCTGCTTGCTGCTCATTCATAAAAATCAAGAAGGAGCAAACATTTTAATGTATTTCAAACTGTCATAATTCAAAATTGGCTGAATATTTGAAAAAACTGAATCATCTGGGAATAGCTGAATGTATTGTGAACATTTTAAAGGTTGAATGGTGTCTCTAACTGAAAGTATGCTGAAGTAGTTACGTTTGAAAGAGGAGGAAGCTTTTTAATGATTTGAAAGGATTTACCATTACTTTTAATGGGAGATTAATTTGCACAGAAACCTTAATACATAAAAAAGTATAAAAGTGAGAAATGAGAAAAGTCATAGCACACATCTCCTGAAGGAGCTGAACGTTTTGATTCCAAAATTGTAGGAATCGGTGAAAGTATGCAGGACTAGTTAAAGCAGGGGTTCTCAAAGTGGGGTCCGCGACCCATAGCTTGGGGGTCCGCAATAAAATTGTCTATAAAAATGTTTTGCGTATCTATAGATGGGGACAATTGGCGCCAATAAAACAAGTAGCCTATACTGCGTCCAGTACTCACGACCACGTTAGTTTTGGACCAATAGAACCTTTTATATGACTGTGACACGTCAATCTGTCATTCTAATCATTTCACTCAAGCCGCAATGAACCGTTGTTGTTGCTGCATAGCTTGGCTTATAACAGTTACTGGTTAATGAAGCGATCATGGAGAAATATCTGAGGCAGTCAACCTTGTTAAGTGATGGTAGGCCCAAACTAGACAAATTGAGAAAATATGATGACAGCTATATTCAATTTGGTTTTATTGAGAACAGAGACGGGAGACCAAAATGCGTAATTTGTCTGAAGGTGCTAGCTAACGAAGCCATGAAGCCAGCCAAGCTAAAGCGACATTTAATTACAAAGCACAGGGAATATCAGGGAAAAACAAAATACTTTTTCCGTAGAAAGAGCGAGGAATACAACCGCCAGAAAACACAGATGGTGACCCTGGCCACAACTTCCGAGAAAGCAAAGAAAGCCTCCTATTTGGTAGCTCAACGGATTGCTAAAAGTAAAAAGCCACACACAATTGGACAAGAACTCCTACTTCCAGCGTCGGTTGAGATCTGTGATGTTATGCTAGGGACAGAAGCAGCTAATAAACTGAAAGCAATACCTTTCTCAAATGACACTGTGAGGAGGAGAATTGAAGAACTCTCGGGTGACATTCAGTCACAGCTACTGGATAGATTGCGTACCTGTGAGAAATGTTCTATTCAGTTGGACGAATCTACAGACATTGCTGGTGCGGCTCAGTTGATCGTTTTGGTTTACTATCCATGGGAAGGGAAAATATTGGAGGACTTTCTGTTCTGCAAAGAGTTGCCTGGGAGGACAACGGGTGAAGAAATATTCCGACTCTTGGATGCTTTCATGATGGAAGCGGGACTTAGCTGGGAAATATGTGTGGCCGTTTGTATGGATGGTGCGGCGGCGATGACGGGCCAAAAAAGTGGGGTTGTTGCACGGATAAAGGCTGTCAACCCGAAAGTTATGTTGACGCACTGTATGCTGCATCGACAGGCGCTGGCATCAAAAGACATGGAACCAAACCTTCACATGGTTTTGAACACAGCTGTGGCCAAGGCCGGACTTACCATTGGGCTTGACTGGGCTCCAGCCCAGGGGCCCCGCCCTGTAGGGGGCCCCGCCTGTTTACATTTACGCACAGTGGAGGACTGAGCTATAGCCAGCAAGATAAGTTATGCTAGCAAGATTCATAGGCAATAACATTGTGTACGGTTGACAAACAGTAAATATAATTTGACAATATGTTGGACAAAAGACCAGCTAGCTAAACAGCCATGTGTAGCGGGGTTTGCTCATTTAAAGATAGAAATACTTAATTTATCATAAAGTCTCGTTCTTGGGGGGGGGTACCACCTCTTATTTGTTTTAAGGGATAGAGGAAACCTTGTTTAATAATATTGAATAATAGCCTTCGTAATAATCAGTCTAATCTTAAAGGTCACATGACATGCTGTTTTTGGATGCTTTTATATAGGCCTTAGTGGTCCCCTAATACTGTATCAGAAGTCTCTTTCCCGAAATTCAGCCTTGGTGCAGAATTACAGCCACTACTAGCAGTCCCACAAGGAGCTTTCCTCAGAACGCGCTGTTTTGGTGTCTGTAGCTTTAAATGCTAATGAGGAGCGGAGGGGCGGCACCATGCGCTAATGTTTACAACGGATGTATCGCAATGGCTGTAACCCCGTTGCTGTAAAATACCTCAAATTTGCCCATTCTCATCTGATAACCCTGGTTTGCAGAGGTACACACTCAGTCATTTCAATGAGGGGAAAGGCGGATATCGCGCGCGCCATAACACCAACAGCAGAACGTTTATCCAAATAACAAAGAAGTGTACAACACTCACGTACAGCATATGTATTCACACTTATACTTGATGCTATCTACCTTTCCATAGCGACAGTAACTCAGCTGTTAGCTGCAGAGCTAATGTTACAGCCACATTCTAAGGGTAGCAAGCTAGGTAACCATATACAGTAAAGCTACAAAATGATATAGCGTTACTTAACTTACTTGTCCGAGGTTAGTAGCTGGACGAAGGAGAGTTAGTACTGATCCAGAATTTAATTTCAGCAAGGCCAGTTTTGTATTAGCTCAAGTTGAGGAAACAGTCGTGGCTGAAGTGTTAGGCGCAGACATACAAAACAAATGCGCCTACAACAGAAGTTGTGTAGGCGCATTTTCAGCGAAAATAAAATTAAGATACTGATTGTTTAGAGGCTCGGATGACGGAACTACAAAAAGACTTGTGTGTTGATTTGTACATCCAAGCACTGAGCAACTGTTATGCTTCGTTCGTTTGCTAGCCATGGCATGATGTCTCTGCAGGAAAACACAATATTGCACTCGCCCTTGCACAATCGTAGCTCAATTCCTCATTGGCGGGCCAGATTATCTGGGCGGGCACAGCAGAGAGAAGGGCGGTAGCCTGGCTCCTTGTTACGTCAATAAGAGCGGATTTTTCAAACCGAGCGTTTGAGCCTTCATTTTCTCAAAGGCGGAGAAGAACACCCAGGGCTTGGTTTACACTTATCGAAAATTCTAGCCACTGGGGGACCAAAGGCAGGCTAGGGGAACTCATATTAATGTTAAATAACCTCCTAAAGTGAAGTTTTCATGTCATGTGACCTTTAAGTGAATTCTATGAAAGTAGAGCAGATCAGATAACGTGAGGGATAACGCGAGTATTATAAACAATGATTTATTTAAGGAAATGTAATTATAATGAACAAATACCAGAGAAGTTATAGGTTAGTTGAAAGTGAGTTGAGTTGAACTGTATACAGTAGGTCCTAAACCAGTCGTTCTCAAAGTGTGGTCCGCCAGTGCCCACTAGTGGTCCGCAACGGCCACAAGTAAATTATTGCGACATTTCTAACATACAACTCAGAACGAAGAGAACAGAGTCAGTAGTATCCCAATCTATTAAAGATTATTATACGGCTCATCAGAATGTTCTAAAAAGTTCAGTTGATTTGAATGGGCCACCCCAACGTTCGCAGGTCCGTAATATCTTGATATCCACTGCTGCGAAAAGATATTGACCGCTGTCATTGGCAACTGGGTTTGTGCTTCTAATTCACACTTTCATATCATTCCGCAAGTAGTCCGGTCATTTAACGGAATGTTGTGGTAATTTGTATCTAACTATAACTCTCATTGATAACTGTATGAATTTGGTAGCGCGGGGAAAAAACTATCAATAACATGGAAGATTTTACCGTCAATTTTAATGTTTATGGAGAGTACGAGACATTTGAGCGCTGGTGTCAGGCCCAGTTTTCAGAAAAGAAAACGTTCAGTTATTTCTATTCTATTCTATTATTTCTGTGGTATATTGGATCGAGCACTCGGTGCTCGATTGTGTTTGACTGTCACTACTACAGGGTTCAGTGATAGTTGGTTGATGCCTGGCAGTTGGTGGATTCGCGAGCAGTAAAATATATCTAACTTGTGCTGCATCCTCGTCTCCGTGCATTTCTATCTAACAGTGATTTAGATAGCCCACGAATAGTATATAACTATAACAGTAATTATACAAAGAGCATAAAGCCACAACATGGTGTCAGAAGACGGAGTTACGGAATAATTCGAGGACGGTATTTTAGAAGCTAGCTAAAAAAAAAAAAACGTTGGTACTTACCGGGAATATAGCTGAAAACTGGAGAAGATGGGAACAACGTTTCCAGCTGTATATGACCGCTTCAGGTGCCTTGGACAAGGAAGAGACGGTTAAAACAGCCATTCTGCTCCACACTGTCGGCGAGGAGGCCCTAGAAGTGTATAACACACTCACCATCATCCCAGAAGCAGATGAAGAAACAATGGAGGAAGTTCTCCAAGCCTTCACGGACTACTGCAGCCCTCGAAAGAACGTGGTTTTCGAACGCCATCAATTCTGGTCACACGCGATGTCAGCAGGAATATCGGTGGACAGATTCATCACAGAGCTACGCCAGAAGAGCAAAGACTGTGAGTTTGGCAGAAATGAAGATGACATGATTAGGGATAAATTAGTGTTTAGCATAAACGATATTCGTCTGAAGGAGAGACTGTTGCGTGATAATGCGCTCACTTTGCGCAGAGCCATGGACACATGCAGATCAGCAGAGCTCGCTAAGTCACAAATACAAGCGATGCAGACGTTACAGGTTGTCCAAGACACCTCAGTAGATGCTTTAAGGAAAGCAACAGGGCAAACGCGCACGGGCAGCTGGAACAAGAGCAAAACAAGCAGCAAGGGGCATGTAACAACTGTCTGCCATAAATGTGGAAACAAGCATGAGCCCCGTCAATGCCCAGCTTATGGTGCAGTGTGCCATACATGTGGTAAGAACAACCATTTTTCCAAGGTATGTAGAGCTGGCACTGAGAAAAGAAGCAGCTACAAGACAAAGACAATAAATAATTTGGAGAGTGAAGTTGACTCCTTATACATAGGCATGATTGGAAAATATAAAAAGAAAGCAGCTCACCAAGCTAAAGGCACTATATGGCATGAAACAGCCACAGTCAGAGGCGTAGCAATTCGTTTCAAGCTGGACACAGGCGCCGATGCAAACGTGCTTCCCATGCACATGTACCGGAAGCTACCAGGTCCCATTCAGCTACGGCCCACACAGACTGTCCTAATTGCATTTGGTGGAGCCCGCCTACCCACAGATGGTGTTGCATCTCTAGAATGCAGGACGACCAAACATAAAGCTATGCTGGACTTTCATGTGTCAAGCCGGGCCGACAAGCCAATTCTGGGTGGAGATGCATGTGAGGAGCTGCAGCTGGTGAGAAGAGTTGAGGCACTCACAGCAAGATCCCCGCAACCAGGAAAAGCTCCAGCTACCAAAGAGGAGATGCTACAGAGGTATGCAGAGGTCTTCACAGGATTGGGCGAGTTCCCCGGTGTTCATCACATACACATTGACCCCAGCGTCACGCCTGTGATTCATGCCTGCAGAAATGTGCCCCTCTCCATCATGGATTCACTGAGAGAGACACTCAAAGACTTGCAGAACAGAAAAGTGATAGTCCCTGTCAATGAACCGACAGAATGGGTGAACAGTCTTGTTGCCACAAAGAAAAAGAACGGTGCGCTAAGGGTATGTTTGGATCCTTGCAACTTGAATGAGGCAGTTAAGCGCCAGCACTATTCCATTCCTACACCGGAAGACGTGCGCAGCAGATTAGCAGGAAAATCCATCTTCTCCATCCTAGATGAGAAGGATGGATACTGGCAGATCAAGCTAGATGAGCCATCGTCTAAGCTATGCACCTTCAATACGCCGTGGGGCCGGTTCCGCTTCCTCAGACTCCCATTCGGGATCAGGTCTGCCAGCGAAGTGTTCCAACAGAAGAACTGTGAGACCTTCGGCGACATTCCAGGTGTGTATGTCATAGCAGATGACATGATCATCGCAGCGTCATCAGAACAGGAACATGATGACATCCTGCAGAAAGTGTTGGAGAGAGCAAAGACTGCACATGTGAAGTTTAACAAAGACAAGATCCAGTTCAAAATTGACACAGTGAAGTATATGGGACACATCATCACGGCAGCAGGACAGAGGGCTGACGACACAAAGATCAAAGCAATCGTCGATATGCCAACCCCAGAAGACAAACAAAGTCTCCAACGTCTGCTGGGAATGACAAAATTCCTGGCACAGTACATACCGAATGAAGCCTCACTCACAGCACCCCTCAAACAGCTGCTTAAGAAGGATGTAGCGTGGCAGTGGTGCCCACACCACAGCTCAGCACTACAGACACTGAAGTCCACCCTCACACAAGCCCCAGTGCTGAGGTACTACGATCACAAGCAGCCGCTGACTCTACAAGCTGATTCCTCAAAAGACGGACTGGGAGCCTGTCTGCTGCAGGATGGCCGCCCAGTGTGCTATGCCTCACGAGCGCTCACAGACACAGAAAAGAGGTACGCGCAGACAGAGAAAGAGTTGCTCGCCATAGTGTTTGCTGCTAAGAGATTCCATCAGTATGTCTACGGCAGACCAGTAACTGTGCAGTCCGATCATAAGCCTCTGGAGGTCATCGTGCGCAAGCCGCTGAGCAAAGCACCTGCGCGGCTGCAAGGAATGCTTCTACAACTGCAAAGGTATGATCTACAAGTAACATACACACCAGGCAAGCACATGTACATTGCCGACACACTCTCACGCGCCACTGCAAGCAGAGAAGGTGAAAACATGAACGAGAACCCCTGTGATGAGAGAGTCGTGTATGCCTTGGAGGCCACTGATTCCTTGAGCGAGGAAACACTCAGCCAACTGAAAAAGGCAACGGCAGCAGATAGCGTGTTACAAGCTGTGTGTGAGAAACACAAGAATGGCTGGCCCATGAAAAAGAAAAGTCTAGACAGGAAACTACACGGCTACTGGTCAGTCAAGGACAATATAAGCATTGAGAATGACATTGTCATGGTCGGAGATAAAATCATCATACCCCAGAGCTTCAGGAGTACGATTTTGGAGAAGCTGCATCTTGCTCACCAAGGAGTGCAGCGCACAAAAGCCAAAGCAAGAAAATCCCTCTACTGGCCTGGCATGGCACAAGACATCGAGGCAATGGTGGAGAAGTGCATGCAGTGCCAGCGGCTACAGCCCAAACACCAGGCTGAGCCACTCATGCCACATCAGATTCCAGAACTGCCATGGATGAAGGTCGGAGCCGACATCTTCGAGCTACATGGTCAGTCATATCTGTTGTTAGTTGATTACCTGACCAAATATCCTGAAGTGCTTAACCTTTCTGATAAAACAGCCTACACAGTGATCCAGAAGATGAAGTCTGTTTTTGCCAGGCACGGGATTCCTAAGGAGATAGTGAGTGATCATGTCCCATTTGCCAGTTATGAGATGAAATCATTTGCAGCTTCATGGGAATTCAAACTCACACACTCCAGCCCAGGTTTTCCCTCTTCAAATGGAATGGCTGAGAGAGCCATAAAGACTGTAAAACATGCGCTGAAGAAGGCAACGCAGACTGGCACTGACCCACATCTAGTGTTGCTGTCACTGAGGAACACACCGGTGACAGGACTGAATGAGTCGCCTGCACAGATGTTGATGGGAAGAGTTCTACGGAGCACACTTCCGTGTTCCAGTGCCGTGCTGACACAGTCAGTCCCACAGCATCTTCACAGCAAAATACAGAACCTACAGTTCCGCCAAAAGCAACACTATGATCAGCGTGCAAAGCCCCTGCCAGTGTTGACCTCAGGAGACACCGTACACATGCACACGCCGCGCGGCTGGGAGCCTGCTGTTGTCATCCGACAGCGAGATGAACCACGCTCCTACACTGTGCAGACGCCGGCAGGTAGGACGCAAAGGAGGAACCGGCGACATCTGAGGAAGATACACCCGAGTCTGTTCATAGACACTGACCGTGATGGACAGTTGGACTCAGAGGTACAACCCTCTCAGGCGCCTGTGTCAGTGGACTCACCACCACATGACCTGCCACCACACAACTTTCCTCCTGTGACTACGAGCAGTACACCCACATGCTACACAAGGAGTGGCAGAGCGGTTAGACGCCCTGCCAGATTCAATGACTGATTTCAGGGATGTTTTATGTACTCGTTCAAATGTGTTTCAAAAAAAAAAAGGAGAGAAAAAAGAATGAGTGTTTAACCTGAAATGTTTCAAGAGTGTTGAATGTTCTAAATGCTTACATGTTTCTACAGAATGCTTAGCAGGAAAGTGGTTTGTAATGTTTAGTGAAAGCCATAAGTCTAGTGAAAACATGCTTTATTAATCATAGAAGTATGCTAGTAGAAAAGACAAGTTTAATGTTGATGCCATAGCGTTAATGGTAAGTAAAGAGTTAACTGTTGAGGTAACTGATACGTATGCCACTTCTCAGTCGAAAAAGAGGGATGTGGTATATTGGATCGAGCACTCGGTGCTCGATTGTGTTTGACTGTCACTACTACAGGGTTCAGTGATAGTTGGTTGATGCCTGGCAGTTGGTGGATTCGCGAGCAGTAAAATATATCTAACTTGTGCTGCATCCTCGTCTCCGTGCATTTCTATCTAACAGTGATTTAGATAGCCCACGAATAGTATATAACTATAACAGTAATTATACAAAGAGCATAAAGCCACAACAGTAACTTACATTTATTTTATTATTAAATACACTGTAATAAAAGGGTGGATCCCAAACTGCAACCTGTGTGTTGACTTCCCTCTGTGCCCTACATAGCCTATATATATATATATATATATATATATCTCTTGAGCTCCGTGCAGTTGTGGCCAACTAAAAACTCGTAATATCTATAACTAGCCTACCGGTACGTAAAAAAGGAGTGCCCACCCGCGAAAATCATGTGCCGCTAACAATTGTATGGCGCCAAGTCTAGGTAGAAGGCATGTTGTTCCAGGGATATACTATTTAGTTAGATGGTCCGCAAGTTTTTTTTTATTGGCTAAGTGGTCCTTGGTCTGAAAAAGTTTGAGAAACACTGTCCTAAACTATGATGAGGGTTGGTACAAGATGGTAGGTTGAGAGAGCGTGGGGAGGGGGAAGGGAGAGATAGAGGCTTCTGTAGAACAATGGGAGAGTATGTTAACTAATCCTAACGAAAGTTAGGTTAAATCATTTGCAAACTAAAATCAACCGTAACAAATTAAATCACAATATGCCAATGTTCACAAGTAAGAAATGTAGCAATATCGCAGTTACTGTTGTCAGTTTGAAGAAGAAGAGTCAAAGTTCCGTTCGTCGTTGTCAAACGGTTAGAGCAAAGGAATCTTTCGTTCAAGTTCCTAGTGGTCCAGTGAGTTGCTGATTGAGAAGGATAGGTCAGATGTGTCGCGAACACTTCTGGTGAATCCTTGCGAAAAAGCAAGGTTTGCTTGTGCGTCGAGGTTTTATAATCCTTGAGAAAGGGGGGGTATCCTTTTGGAGGTGAACTCTTTGATTGGTCAGTTACTCCCACCTGGGCGTCCATCCTGAGATTGACGTATGGGTGTGAAGTGGTTGATAACTTTTCAGAGTTCAGCTATTTCAAATGTCCATGTATTGCTTATACTTCAAAATATAACAAAACAACATTAATAAATGGTTTAGTTTGTAGATTAGAATCATTTTGATATCAATATTGACTGATTTATCATAACAGGAAAGGAAGTTACATTAAAACATCAAATTACATCAACACAGCATTTAAAGGTAAAGCATAAATTGTCACACAAATTCCAATAGTTCTTCTAGTGTCCACAAGCAGTATTGTCTTTGAGAGATGTTTGTAAATCCATTAAATGTCTGTTTTGGGATAAATCCTTTATAATTCAGAGTTTTTGGAGTAAGGGAGGTTGAGAAAGGTGGGCCGTTGGCTGGCTCTTCCCCCCCTTGGAGAGAGGAACACCAGGTATGGCATCAGCCCCTTTGAGGCTTATCCAGAAGATAGTGGCATTGTATGAGACATCATACAATGCAATCAGTCGTCCTGGTGATCAGTACTGTGCCTTACTGAGTGGATCAGAAATGGTTGTGTTAGCGGTTTGACTCTCTGCTACACATGTCATTGTCCCCAAATCAATATGAAGATATTCACGAACAAGGTATCGGACATATAGCTACTACTAGTACTAAGCTACAGTACGGCCGCAGCCTGTGTACTGTAGCGAGTTGAATAGCAAATGGATGTGAGATGATCGTATCAAAGTTGATATATTCTCCAAACAGTAATTATGATTTGACCGTATGTTTAACAACAATACTAGCCAGCTATCCAGCCATGTCATTGTCCCCAAATCAAATCAAGATTTTTACGAACAAAATAATCGACATGTCGTGTTGGCCGCAGCCTGTCTGAATTGACTAGCGAGGTGAATAGCGAATGGGATGTGAGATTAGCGGTTACGTGACACTGACACAGTAAATTCAGAAAGGTAACATTTTCCAAATAGGTTAAAAGAAATATTGAAGTCACTCATTGTTGTAATTACATGTTAGCTTGTTAAAGTCTTTCAAAATTGTAAACGGAGGCTTTGACTGCGTCCCTGTTGTTATGGTTATAGCTAGTTATTTCAGACACGTTGTACAGGCTCATACCAGAGCCTGTTTAAGGAGAGCCTGGCCACTCCCTATTAAGCCCCATTATACCGAATTTTGTTACAGTTCCACCAGAGTTTCACTGGGAGTGATCGTGGTCGAGTGCAGAATGAATGGGAGTCTATGGAGCTAAACGGCTAAATTTGTCTCTTTCACCTGATTGTCGTTGAGAAATCTCAGATTTGATTGTAGTTTTTGCATGTTCAACATGGATTACAGGTCGAAAGTTGAATGAACGAGTACTTATGTCCTTTCGATTTCTTACAGGGTAAGTCGTTGTTGCCCATAACACGCTAGCATTCTGCTAACGAATGCTGATTGGTTAGTGAAGGACTGACTACGACCAGCAACATTAGCAACAACATTAACAAACCAAAACTCTTTCTAGCATGTGTATTGACAGGGAGAGCCTAACCTGTCAGCTGTGTTGTCGATGCCTCGAGAGAAAAGTGGAAGTAACCAGAGCTTGCCGTCAAGCAGTATCTCGGGCCGTACAATGTGTATGACGTCAATGACATTTTAAAAGGCTTTTTAGAACAGAAAGGCGACTTTAAAAATATATATCACCCAGCGGTGTGTATTTTTGTTGCCTCCCCTTTCGAATTCAGAATTCAAATGACTAGACAATAAATTATATCCTGAGAAAAGTGGATTTTGAGGGGTATAGCTCCATAGACCTCCATTCATTCTGCACTCGACCGTTAGCGCCCTCATATGGAACTAGAGTGGAACTGCAACCAGTTCAGAACACGGAAGTTTCCCGAGAGTGGCAGTTCTCTCTATATTAGACATTCTCTGCTCATACCAAAGAGTATAGTTCTTTGCTCATACTATGTAGCCAGCGCAATAATTTAGAATGGTGAAAAGACAGTTTTGCTGGAACTACTTAGTAGGTGTACATTATCATCTGATAATGGACACCCCTGCAGCCAATCAGAATCGAGTATTCACCCAGACATTCACCAGATATAATGACTTAAAATATTTGTCATTGAATCGTTCATTCAGGAGATTCGTTCAAAAATGCTGATTCGTCCATGAAACAAATGAAGTATTTGAGTGAGTAATTGAATCATTCATTCAAACCACGTTTTTTTATATAATTGGGTGTGCTCACGCCTACGGCGAGCACAACCATTGTTCTCTCACATATATATTTATTATTATTTTTATTGTTTATTTTCGCCCCCCTAAGGATCAGTCAATATTTGGACTACATAGATAACGTCGGTGTCAAAATGTTCGTCTTGGTCACGATTGCGTTGCTTCTATTGGGATTTACGTTCCGTTGCAGGATTTAGGCTGAACTTAAGTTTTTGTGGCAAAAAGTGCCTTGTGTCAACAAAGGGTATCAGTGCTAGCCTACGTCACAACGTCAGCACACGTTAGCAACGACGCATGGATACAACATGCATAGATGTGATGTTGCACAGCGAGTATCGTGCCGTGGTGTACTACAGTAGCAGCGTCCATGTACATTTAAGCAAATCAAGACTTGCATGTACAGTAAGTAATGTAACATTAAATAATGTATTTAAACTCAAGCTTGTGTGGTGCGTCCCAGGCTTCAGTGCCACAGCCTAAACTTTATGTCAAAAGAAACATTCTCATTTCCGGCGCTTTCAAACAATCCCCTCACTCAGTGAAGTTTGGCTAGCCACCGCAACTAGCTTGCTCGTAGCAAACCTCTTTTGAATTAGCCAATTCTCCCTAAATAGATGTCAAGCTTATTTGGGTCAGTGACATATGTACCAGAAAAAAGTGTTTTTTCAAAAATGTCAAATAACAGGCATAAAAATTATTGACTTTTGTTCTACTAACTCTCATCTTTATAGAAACATGTTGTTTTTTGATTTTCAATTGGAATCAGAATTTATGTCAGAATTTGTTGTATTAGTGCGTAAAATCGTCATATGGTGTGACATGAAAATAATTGTATATAAACTGAAAATGGATTATACCTTTCTTAAGTTACTCACTTTATCAAAGTCATTTATCATAACTAAACTGTGATCCATTATAGTTTTGTGAAAATTAATTACATTTGTGTATTATTTTCTAAAACATTGCTCAATGTGAGACCTATGCCGTCGGTCTTTCAACATATTTTCTATTTATTGTGACAAACCTTGCTATAAAATTAGAAAAATATTTGTGACTTGCTGATACTATTTTCTATGTAGTCCATGAACATTTTCAGGTGTTATCATTAATAAAGGTATGTTATTTTCACAATTTGGAATGTCACACCAAATGATATAGTGTCACACTATATGATAATGTCGCCATGTGTCAATGCAAACCATGTATTATCCTACTTATTGGTGAGTACTGATCACTCATATGGCAGGAAATATTTAACCACTCTTAAATGCTGGAAGGTAATATTCAAATGTTATTGATTTATTTGATATTTAACAATAAAACAAACATTTTTTTAATATTGTATGAAACATATGAACATATGTTTGTGTATCACATTTCATTTCAATTCAAAACTGGTCTGCAATATGTATTAATATAAGTAAAACAAACATACAGGGTAGCTGAGTGGGTCCATTAATAAATCAATTCATCTAGACTTCATTGTACATAAGCCAGTCAAATTTGCAGAGAGTAGCAAACCGACTGCCTTGCTGAGGTTGTGATATGCCACAAACAACTTCCTGATCTTGATAATAAATGCAGTCTTGCCTGTTTGGCCAGACAAAACCATTTTTGTCTCCACGTTGTTTCATGCAGTTCACCTGCAGCCCCTCCATACTTCTGTCAACAATTTGTCCCACGTAGTTTTCCCTCATACTTAATTAAGACAAACTGTCCTTCGGTGTATCCTTCATCTGAAATGGTGTCTGAATCCTCAGCTTGGGCCTCTCCAATTGATGCACTTGATTGGGCACATGCATACAGCACCTGAGTAGAAGAGTGGGCTTGGGGCTCTTTAGTGGGCAAGCTGGATGGAGAAGAAGGCACCTCCGTAGCAGAGCCACCATTATGGGCCCGGGACTCTGTAGTGGGCCAGCTGGGTTGGACAGAAGGCATTTCAGCAGATGGGCCACCATCATCACTTGTCTTGTCACCTGGCACCTCATCAGGGGATACATGGTCAAACTCAAGTTGGTGCAGCTTGTGACAGGTGCACATCCCTTTATACTGGCAGAAACAACTAAGATCTCTGTAAAATATCTTTCCTGGAGCAAAAGACAGAACTTGGTGTGTACTGCTGATTCCAGTGACTGGACGCACTGACGGAGGGAGCATTTCATCCATGGTGGAGATCTGCTCTTCTTCAATCCACATGATGGTGACATTTTCAGAGGACTTTTGCAAATACTCATACAGATGCCTTGGTGTTTGTAGATCACTGCCTCCGAGGACATACATGTCTGCCTTACGCTTCAGCACTCCGTCAGGTGCACCCTTCCCATGGGAACGCTCTGAAAAGTTCCAGGTGACCCTCTTGAATCCCCATGTATAGGGAATGCTGCTCATGAGGAAGCAGTTTGATCGATTCCGGTACTGGGTTGCTGGCCCATCACTGAGGACATGCAGGGTGTCGATTGCATTTTGATGTCTTCTTCGGAAATCATCAATAACTGGCTTGATGTGTGCCCACACGGCACGCTCATCATGACGCAAGGACTGGGAAATGGTGGCATAGCACTGGGAGCCACTGACTGAGTAGGCAACTCCAGTATGCATTGTGGCCTGCTGCCTATTGCCACCGAAATGAAAGGCCTGAATCTCAGTGTTGAGTTTACACGCATAGTTCTCTGAAAAGTCTGTGTAAGACCATTTCATTGGGATGGATGTTCTCCTTGATGTGTCTGAACTGTTTCACCTGATGAAGCCAGTTTAATTGATGACTCGCAATTGCATTGAGCCTTTGGTTGAACACACCAGTTAGCTCTCCTACTGTCCCCCTCTTCTTTTTCTTCACCCAGTTCTTGTAGCTTCTCTCTCCCACTACAACATCCTGCTTCTCCCACTGCTCCCATGTTGCAGTGTCAGCTGGGTTGTGGTCCTGCAGGTTGGGCTCATCATAACAGCACTTTGTGCACACACGTTGCATGCATTTTGTATTTTCAGTATCACATGTGATACCTGACAGCAGTGCTGACAGGCTTTTTGTCGTGATCATGCCTCTGCTTGAAAGAGCATCAATTAGGAGCGAGATGTTTGCATGTTCCCAGCAGGCACATGTGTTGCGGTCGCTGGACCTAGCCTCTGTGACATAAAAAGGTTTATACCTTATGAACTGTCTGTAGGAAAGCTGGTGCTTTTTTCACATTTTTGCATGTAGGCCTTATGAAGGTCCTTTAGTGAGCAAGTCAGCACTCGTCTTTGTCTTTTCTCTTTCCTGCCTACTGTGTCCTTCTTCCCAGGAAGCACAGTGCTATTTTCATCTAACAGCAAGAAGGATTCCACCTGAGCCTTTTTCTCATTTATTAACTTTTTCCTGGGTGGCAAGTAGTATTTTTCTCTGACTGTTAGTTTTGTTACGTTTTGCCTCACACTTTGTTTCCTATATTTCTCAGCCCTCTTCTTTTCATTGCTGACTTTTCTCTGAAGCCTTTTGTTCTGATCCTTCAGTCTCCTTAATGATTTATTCAGCTTCTTTATCTCTTCAGTGTGTGGGCTTGGTGGTGACGTAGGTGGGCTTGGTGGTGGTGATGTATAGCCTGACGTTGTCATACTCATAATTCTAGTCAGAATATGAGTCTGAGAACTCTCCGTTGGGCTGTGACTATTGGGCGTGTTTCAACCGAACCCGGAAAACAAAGCAAGATATGATGACTAGTTGCCTATAAGTATTGTAATGCTGCAAAAAGTCAAACTTCAGAGGCATGTTATCAATAGCCTTTATTCAAATTAGACGGCGAGTTTGTGAAATCCATTAGCTCGTGGTAGCCTACTTGGGTGCGCAGAGCTTGCAGCGCATTCGAAAGGAGTTGTTTTTGCATCCAAACATGTGGAAAAATTCTTCCAGGTACGGCCAGGGATGTAGAAGGGTTGGCTAATCTTCCTAGCTACCAACCTCCTCGCTGGTGCTTGGTTCGGACATTTTGCTCGAGTTCTCTTGAGTCTCTGCCACGGACATCTTCGTAGGCTACATACGTCTGCTATTTCCTTGCTGGAGTTTGACAATATTGTGTCATGTGCAGGTGATGGATCACGTATAAACCAATAGGGTGTCGGAATGGTATATGTTTATACTTCTCATCCAACCACCATCAAATTCACTCTATCCGGATGGCGTGTTTTTTCTGGATAGTTTTTTTTGTGTGTTTTTTTGAACGATGACAAGCCGGAATGAAAACAAGCCGAACTGAAATTGGAGTAACGAGGCTATTTAAAAAATGTAAGGAGTAGAAAGTACAGATAACTGCGTGAAAATGTAAGGAGTAGAAGTAGAAAGTCGGCTGAAAAATAATTACTTCAGTAAAGTATAGATACCCAAAATTTCTACTTAAGTAAGGTAACAAAGTATTTGTACTTCGTTACTTGACACCTCTGCATAGACTTATATATATTAATAGACACAGCTAGATTTTTCTTCCAAGATGGCATCCCCATTCATTTCTATGAAAAGTGCTCAGTGGCGCAGTGAGGCAAGCGAGAGCGCGAAATGGACCGCGCCATCTTTCCAGACTGACTCGTCCGGTCTTGCGCAGAAGCTTGTTCCTAGCTCCGAAACTCGTGCATGCTTGCAACTAGCTGTACACGTCATACTTTGCGACAACCAGTCGCGAGCTTGTGAGCTGGAGCTAAGGCATTGTAGCCTGACGTTGTCATACTCATAATTCTTGTCAGAATATGAGTCTGAGAACTCTCCATTGGGCTGTGACTATGGGGCGTGTTTCAACCGAACCCGGAAAACAAATGCCTCTTCGCTCAATTGGATAGACCTACAACCAATCAGAGCAACGTAGTATGTTAACTTTTACCAAACCCCGTAGGAAGGACGGCAAAAACATATTTTCCATCGACAAATGCCTTGATTGCGTTTCTCTGTTCCTCTTTCAAAATTAATGCGCTGTCGATGTCTTCTAAAACAGACTCGATGGCAGAATCATAACATCCCAGCTCTCCAGCGGTAGCCATGTTTGTTGAAAACGAATTCAACCAAAGCGCTCTTTGGTGACGTGGTTGATTACGTTACTGTTGATCATCTGTCCATCATCGTATAAAGCCCGCCCTGACAATTTCATTGGTCCGAACAGCTCCTGTTCGGACATAGTTGTTCCCCAACCGAGCCTCCCCAGACCCAACTTCCCGACCAAATTTTTTTGTGGGCGGGGATAAGTTGGGCTGGCAGCCAGGCTAGGTGATGTAGGACCTGGGACTTGACCTGGGTCTACCTGGATGTCTCCATCATAGATGGAGTTATCTGGGGGAGTCATGTTGAGTAATGCATTTAAATTTCTTCTTTTGGCTCTATATTTTGTTTGAGAATTTCTCCATATCTCCCTCAGCTTCTCTCTTCTTGACGGTGGGAGAGTCTGGATTCTAAATTTAGGCATCTCCCCTTTCTGTTTCTTTTCTTGATATCTGTTAACAGAGTAACATAATTGTAGCAGAGCCAACAGACAAACCACGTACCATCACACCTTTCCCCTACCCCCGACAAGGAGCAAGGGGGTTTTCCCCCACAATCCATGGGGTCAGAAACAGTGACCACATGGCCTCAGTATCAGACAAAGGATTTATAAGGAATAACTTTCTTATGTGGATTTACAAACATATTCTCAAGGACTACATGGCTCATGGACACTATTTCAATGACAGTAGTTGATGTGTTATAATGTGTGTTTTCTCATTTACTTAGAACATTGTTTAATTGAGGTTTGATTATAACTTCCCTTCAGGTATAGTTAAGTCAGCCAATCTTGATACCAAAATGATTGTACCATACTAACAAAACCATTCACGAATGTTGTATTGTTATATTCGGAAGTTTAAGCATTCCATGGACAGTTGAAATAACGGAACTCAAACCAAAGCCACCTCACACCTAGGCAGAGCTCAGGACGACGCCCAGGTGGGGAGAAACTGACCAATGAAAGAGGTCACCTTCACGGGGATCCCCCCCTTTCTCTTGGGAGTACAAAACCCCCAAACGTACAATCACCCCCGCTTGTTCGTAGGATTAAACTGAGGTGAAACGCGTCACCCTCTAACCTATTCCTCTCAACTTGCAAATTCACTGAGCGCCCGGGACTTTGACGAAAGTTTCCGCTTTCTATTCGTTGGACATAACGATTGACTCCTTTCTTCAAACCGACAAACGTAACTGCGATTTGCAATATTTCTTACTTGTGACATATTGGCATGTTGTGATTTAATTGTTGATGTTTGATTGTAGTTTACAAAGTATTTAACTTAACCCTCGTTAAGTCAGTTGCCTTGAACATCCATTGTCACTAGGAAGGCCTACCTTCCCCTCTCTACCTCTCTCCCACTCTCTCTCTCCCTCCCCCCTTCACACGCGCTCTACACAGCCATTGTGTTGCTCGCCCTCATTAGCATCTAGCCACTGTAGCCTACTACTCTTGACTAACCCATAAACGTACCTGGTATTTGTTCATTATAATTACATCTTCCTAAATAAATCATTGTGTATAATATTCACGTATCACTCACGTTATCTGATCTGCTCTACTTTCATAGAATTCACTACTTAAGATTAGACTGATTATTACGAAGGTTATTATTCCATATTATTAAACAAGGTTTCCTCTATCCCTTGAAACAAATAAGAGGTGGTGCCCTATCAAACGAGACTTTATGATACATTAAGTATACCTATCTTTAAACGAGCAAACCCCGCTACATAATGGTATGAACATTTGAACAGTTGTTTAACATTGTCTATTCTCTTCATTTCATAACTGCGTTCCTCTTAGTTGCACTGCCTACACTGTAACTAAGAAGTCCAATGATATTTTAGCTATCATGTATTGCCAGGCTTCAAGAAATCTGCCTCAAGGCCTTTTGAATCAACAGTGAAAGCACCCCTTAAAACCCTCCCTCAGACCTTCCTATTGTTGTTTACTTTTCTTTTCCTCAGCAACTCCTCTCTCTTTGCAGGGTCTAAATTCAGTCTCTCCCTGTATCTCTTTGTCCTCTCTGCACTTGTCATCATTATCTGCCTCAAGTTGACAAAAGAAAAGGGAATGTATGGTTTGAGATGAAGACAAAACATTGTTTAGACTTAAACAGCATTCTAAGGTTTCTGTGAAGGGGTCTGCTGTGTCGAATAAAACTAAACTAAACACAATCAATTGTGAATAATTACAACTTGGATGTGATGATGGACCCAAATAAATGTTTAAAAGGACAAAACATACATTGGACTTTGTTATTTATTGTTATATCTGCAGGAAATTACAATTCATATCATATGGTGTGACAATCAAATCATATGGCGTGACAGGCAGACATGTCACACCATATGATAAAGTGTCACACCATATGATGTTTTCTGCACTTAGCACAACCTTGAGTCTTGTAGCTAAACATTAGCATACTAACAACATGCTAGCTATAACAAAGCAGCATAGATTTACATGTAATTATGACAAAATAATAACATTTCTTTTGCATTTTTATGAAAAATGTGTCACACCAAAAGACATCTGGAAGTGGGACTTTTGTCAGAGTGCCAACAAGATCTGATTTATTGTAAATATAAAAATGATGACTCACCTCAGGTTGTACAGTAGCAATACACTGCTAGTACTGTACAACCTTGCTGAAGAAGGTCCTCTCCTTCCCAAAGGTGTCAAAACTGTTGCCCGTTCAAATATCCCAAAATAGTGTCACACCATATGATTTTGATTTGTGTGACAAAATCTTTTTGATTAGAACTGACTCAAAACATTATGCTTGGACTTTGAAAAGAGTAGGCTCACAAATAGACATCTGTATTATTTTTCTGTATTTATTTGAGAATTTTTGCATTTATTTTTCTTAGTTTTATTCAAGTTCTCACTTTGAGAAACAAGTGCCAGACAGTCACACCATATGAGTTTTGTTATGTTTGGTTGAAAATTCTGAAAAAATGAGTGATGAACTGTTTTAATGTTGAGTGTGTTCACATAAAGCATAATGTTCTGCACAATATTGAGAAGGTTTTTGGCAAATATATTTTTTATTCATAGGCTACATGTTGGACACTGAAGACAGCAAAACTGCCATGTCACGTCATCCACCCATTTACGTTTTGGGGGGCATATTTTCAGTTAGCAGATGGTACTGTTTGAATCGCGATTCCATCTGAAATACTGCCGGTGACAACGTTGTTACAGTAGCTTGTTTCAAAGGGGGTTCTTAATTACGCAATATGAGTAGGCTAAATGCTTGAAAAATGTCACTACAATTGAAAAACTTAAGGGGACGGACCCACCTGCAACCGACGCAAGCAAGCACACCCTACAATTTCCCCAGAAATTGTACCCTCTCTAGTTGTTAATGCCATCGTTGTGGTGTTAACTGACAAAGTTCTAAGAATATAACGACCATAACAATATTGTGGTTATCAGACATGATTTATACATCTTCGTCTTTGCTCCAGAATAACATGTCAACAATGTATAATGACGCCGTAACATGCCACGACATTATAACGAATTATATTAGGCTATAATTACGTTCGTCATGCCATGAGCATAATAGCGTTCATTACAAAATGGTTAAATCTGCTTTAAAATAACGGAAATAAACTCTACAAACAACCGTCATGTATGTGTGCAACCATTTGTAAAACTTGCTATAAAGGCAGGCAACTGTAGATTATCAAGCCCTTTCTCCTTGTTCTCATTCAGCTCAGGTAAATCAGCGATTTGCTGACCCTTTTGTGCTCGTCCCCTGTTCGTATCCGCGAGCACGTTTACAGGCAACTTTTCTTGACGTAAGCAAATAAATGGGCTGCTAGTTTACCCATTTCGGATTGGTTTCGAACTTAGCAAAAATCAGGAAAAATGATTCTATTAAAAAGCTAGTATGAGCCAGGTTCAAGAATCAAACAAAAAGTATTGGGGGAGATAGTTTTAGATATGTTGACTTGAGTTAATAGAATAAAAACGACCGGACGAGTCAGGTAGCAAATCGGAAATGCCATACCACCTACATCCACCGGGGCCGTTGCCTCAAGTCGAGGGGTGGGGGTCTGCTTGTACCCTATTCTGCCACTGCGATGCCTTAGCTCACACGCTCCCGACTATATAAATCTATGCTCGCTATGCTGGTTATCGCAAAGTATGACGTGTACAGCTAGTTGCAAGCGTGCACGAGTCTCGGAGCTAGGAAAAAAGCGAGCCACTGGCTGTGTCTACTACTGCGCACTTTACTAAGTACACTGCAATACAGTGCACTGCAATACAGTGCACTTACATCTGTAGTGCACTCCATCGCTGAGTAGTGCTGTCTCAAATGGAACACTTAAGTTAACCACTTGGCGGGAAGTGACGGACGCAAATCTGATTGTGACACCCGCGAATCTAAGGCGAATCTGCTCGCGAGTCATTTCGTCCTAGCCTGGTCCTAACCAGACTATCGTACATTTCATTTGTACAGAGAGTCTGGCCTCGCTCCATTGACAAGCGTTGACTTCCTTGTAGGCGGGTACTCTGTTGAAGTTTAAAACTATTGGATCTGCCCAGAGCCACTCTGATCTGCCATAACCAATTGCTAGTGTTCGCCTTAGCCAATTCCTTCACCACTACTGTAACAGAGCTAGCTGCCGTAGCTGGAAAATCAAACTTTTCCCGAACCCTGTGGGGAGGAGGGCCACAACATCATGGCCACCAACAAAACTCAGCAAAACTTGTTCTTGCTCCGGCTTTAGCTGTTGGATATTCGGCAGCGTTGCCACAACGGACCGAATGGCTTTCCTCGCATCTTTCTCCGCCGCCATTACGGAACTACAACACAAACTAGCACACGACATCAACATCATCGTTCTCAGCCACTCCCTCTGTTCGCTTATTGGACAGGTAGAAAATCAACCTGCAGAATCTGACTTACGGACCTCATGGCCAGACCTATGTACAGAAGCAAATAAATTTGAGCGGAAGTACGTAGGACGGCAGAGCCAGGCTAATTTCGTCCGCCATTATTTTAGAAATGAAATGCTGCCGAAAGGGCTCCTCCTCTTCCGCTACGTAGCCAATATGGCGCCCGTTTAGGGCGAGTAGTGTCCATCGTTGTACACTGCATTTTTCGACCGTTTGCAGTGCGTCATCCGGGTACTTTCAGTGCCCTGAATTCTGCTGGTTTTGTGAGCGTAAGCGCCCTGAGCACTGAAAGTCAGTGCTCGAAGTGCACAAGTGCGCGGTAGTAGACACAGCCACTGTTTAACGCTAGACCGGAAGAGCCGGAACTGGCAAGATGGCGCGGTCCGGTTTTTCCACTTTTCACAGAAATGAATGGGGACGCCATCTTGGAAGACAAAAGTAGCTGCCTCTAGTAATATAACTCGAATAAGAATAAGTTCTATTCTAGAACTAGAATAAGCCACCTTAATGGAACTCTCGCTAAAGTAAGTGAGACTTGGCGAAATAAGTCTTGCTTTTCCTTAATCGACGTTGATGGAACAAGGTGTGTCCGTCTACCACGCCCCATCAACAACAAAACTGTGACCATTAATGGAACCCAATGTATTAACATACATTATAACAGAGGGTTTGAAGTTCACAACATATAAAATAAGATGTATGTGAATTAAAGACTTTGCTACATTCTCCCCTCTGAACTTCATCAAAATCTGCAAGTCTAACGTCTAAAAGACCAGCATAACTCCCAGGTGATTACGGATAAATGGACTGCATTTATATAGCGCTTTTCTACCTTAGCGGCACTCAAAGCGCTTAACATTTTGCCTCTCATTCACCCATTCATACTCACACACACATACCGACGGCGGCGGAGCTGCCGTGCAAGGCGCTGGCCTGCCCATCGGGAGCAACTTCAGGTTCAGAGTTTTGCTCAAGGATATTTCGGCACATGGCCTGGGAGGAGTCGGGGATCATCTGCCAACCTTGCGATTAACAGACGACCCTCTCTACTCCCTGAGCCACAGCCGCCCCGTATACCAAAGGGAACACCGACCTACACTACCTACAGTATCCTGAGTAACTACTTGCATATTGACATTGCATGAATCAATGATAATTAATTAAACACTACTGTTCTCCTATACACACCAACCTTTGTCAAAATGTGCTGTTCAAATTATAGACAATTTAAAGTAGACTTCATATCCAAATATTTAAAATATGATCTGTCAATATGTAAATACGTATATTAACTGTTTGATCAAACCACTCTTTATCCAGTATTCTCTCATCCAAAAAAGTTACATGTAATTTCCCCCACAATGTTAAAACAAAACCATTCTTAACGTTTTGTTTTGAATAATGTTGTAATAATAAAAATACAGTATGATTTATAACATCTTTACCTCACCACCATTCCCTTCAACTAGGGAATTGAACATTCTGTTATAATAGTAATATGTATATATAGTGTATATTTATATATTTTATTTTATATATATATATACCAATTTAATTTTAAGTACAGAAATCAGAATATCTTTAGAAATAAATGCAAATGAACCAATTTTGTATAATCGAAATATTTTTATAACATTTCCAAAGTTACTGAACACACAAAAAAATAAATGCTTGCATAATAGTGAAATACAAAACAGAAAATGTACCCTGGACACAATTAATGGCACCCTTTTGATGAATTCAAATTAGTTCCTCAAACAAAATAAAAAACTATTAAAACTCACGTGACATCAATTAACCAATAAATGCTGGTTTTGCTATATTAAATGGGGCTGTTTGTTTCCAGTTGCTTATTCACAATGGCGAAGACAAGAGAGCTGTCTGAGAGCATCAGAAATGATATTATCCAAAAACATAAGAATTCCAAAGGCTACAAGGCAATCACCAAAGATCTAGAAATCCCAGTTAGTTTGGAATGTTATCAAGAAGTTTCACAGCCATAAAACTGTTAAAGAGACTTCCAGGATGTGGCGCATAGAAGAAACACAATGAGAGAAGTCTGCAAAGGTTGGTACGAATGGTTGAAAAAGACATCTACAGAGCTTGAGGCTGACCTGGAGCAATCCAGGTGTTGGTTTCAGCCTGTACCATATGCCACACAGTAAACAAAGCTCCAAGGGCGAAGACCAAGGAGGAAAGCACTATTGAAAGAAAGGCACAAGAAGGCAAGACTAAAGTTTGCAAAAACTTTCATAGATAAGCCACAGTCTTTCTGGGATAATGTTCTATGGACTGATGAAACCAATATAGAGCTCTTTGGGAATGCAGTGCAGCGGTTTGTTTATAGGCGACGAAATGAAGACCATAAGGAAAAGAACACCCTACCTACAGTAAAACATGGTGGAGGTTACATCATGCTGTGGGGCTGCTTTGCTGCCTCTGGTACCGGAGGCATTGAATGCATCAAAGGAATAATGAAATAAGAGGATTACCAAGGCATCTTAGAGCGAAATGTCTTACCCAGTGTCAGACAACAAGGTTTGAGTCGAAGGTCTTGGGTCTTCCAGCAGGACAACGACCTAAAGCACACATCCAACAGCACAAAAGAATGATTGAAAAGGAAAAGATGGACTGTTTTAAACTGGCCAGCAATGAGTCCTGACCTAAATCACATCAAATACCTTTGGAGAGAGCTGAAATCTGACATTTCAAAGAGGAATGCTGCAAACTTAAAAGAGCTTGAACACATAGCAATGGAAGACTGCCAGAAACTACCAGCAGACAGGTGCAAGAAGCTTTCTGTCTGAAGGCTGTCACTGTTGGCAAAGGTTCTGCAACCAAATATTAGTGAGGGGTGCCAATTATTGTGTCCGTGGTACATTTTATGTTTGTCTTTTTTATTTCAGTATTATGCAAGCATTATTATTATTTATTTATTCAGAAACTTTGTATATTTCATAAAAATATTCAGATTATACACATTTGGTGCATTTGCATTTATTTCTTAAAATATTCTGTACTTAAAATTCAGGGGTGCCAATTATTTTGACCATGACTGTGTATATATACATATACACAGTAAAGCAGTCATGAGTCCACATGTGAGTCTGAGAAGACAGGAAGAAAAAAAGTCAATTTATTTCCTCCAATTTATTACATTTAATGTAGGCCTATATTGCAAATAAAGAGTTAAAATATATCTATATTTTTTTATGTGACGTGTTCTTTCAGAAATTTCGAAATAGCTATGCCCTTAACAAACCTTTTTTTCTTGTAGAAATGTGAAGATTTTTTACTTGTGTTGTTGTGGGGTATAGCACACAGACAAACACATTTGTTAGCAGAAATAGCGGACGCTTTCTGTTTGTAAAAGCTAGAGCTAGCATTGTAGATGTGTTCATCTGTGCGCTAAAACATTACCACAAGCTGTCACCCCTTTCTCTAGATAGCTTGCTTGGGAGATATGTTAGGTCTTCCCTCAATCAGCCTCCAGCTCGTTCACGCCCTCTACCTGCAGCTCCTTCACAAACACCCACACAACCCACCTCTCCTGAACGCAACTCCACTCGTAGAACACACTCTCCTGAGTACTAGCACCTGTTGCCCATTAAGCACTCCCTATTTAGGGCTCCCATCTGCCCTGGGTGCTTTGTGAGGTATTGTTGTTGTGAAAGCTTTCAGTACCAAGCCGTTTGTGCCTTAACCAGTTGTGCTCTTGTGTTTTGACCAGCCCTTTTGACCTGCCTTGGACCTTGTTTGCCTCTGGATTACTCTTCTTGCCTGTCGTCTGGTACCTTTGCCCTGTCGTCTTGCCTCTGTGTACCGAACTCTGCCTGGCCTTGTTTTTGTCTTTTGCCTGCTCCTTTTTGTGCAAGTAATAAAAGTGTGCGCTCTGCACTTGTACCATCTCCTCAGTCTCCACGAAGTATTCGTTACAAGAGACTCCTGCAACTATTTGTCTCAGTTCATCCAAATACGAATTTTACAAATACGTTTCTGATAGAATAATTATCTGTTAACAAAGTATTATCAGAACAAACCAGAATTGGGCATCAGATACAACCCTACTGGCCAGCACTTGCATTCATGACCACACAGGAATATTGCACGGGTAAGTCTGTGCCATGCTCCGCTCCGTGCATAATATTGAAAACATGAAGTGCTTATGATAATAAACATGTTTATGATGCTATTATTGATACTGATATATTATTATGAACATATGTTAATGTTAATAAGCATCTTATAAGAGCCTTATTACCTATTAATTACATATTTTTACAAGCACCTTAGTATAAAGTGGTACTGGAAAGGGAGATTCAGAAGAAGAAAAGTTTAAAATAAAAAGGGTAGAGAGAAAGAAAAAAAGAGAGAACATGAGATGTTGTGCAAAGAGAATGGGACCATGAAATAGAAAGGGAGTAGAATTAGGAATGGATAAGAAGTAGAAGGACAAAGTGACAAAGAATACATGTGAAAGGAAAGGAGACTATGTTTCTCATGGTCTGAGAGTCCTTCAGGTGCCTTTTGGCAAACTCCAGGCGGTCTGTCATATGCCTTTTACTGAGTGGCTTCCCTCTGGCCACTCTACCATACAGGCCTGATTGGTGGAGTGCTGCAGAGATGGTTGTCCTTCTGGAAGGTTCCCCTCTCTTCACAGAGCAATGCTGGAGCTCTGTCAGAGTGACTATCGGGTTCTTGGTCAACTCCCTGATTAAGGCCCTCCGCCGGGCGGCCAACTTTAGCAAGAGTTCTGGTGGTCCCAAACTTCCATAATCCATAATGATGTGGTTTGCTGTATGTTAGCCTTTAGAAAATTGACATTTTATTGTCAACCTTTCCATATATAGGGTTTATGCATGCAAGGCTTTGGAGCCATTATCAATTGACCTGGAGAGGCTGGACTGGAAAGTGTTTCCATGGTAATAGGGCAGATGTCTTCATGGTATCCATTCTGCCTACATATCAACTGACAGTCCAATCCTTCATTCATTTTCCATCCTTACTGTCAGACACAAATGTAATCAATGTGGAGACCAAGCCACTGGAACTGCATGGGATGGAAATTGTTTTCAGACAGCTTCAGTCAGAATTATTAGATCAGATGGGATATTGCTGTTTCTCCCTCATAGTGTGTCATGAAAATTATTTATAGATGTGGATTGGACAGCATTATGTGGATCTGTGTATTGTAACTAACATATTCCAGATAAAACTAGAATTTACCAACTAAAGAGTCTAATTAAATATCCTGTGGTTCCCTAGGAGCCACAGCACAGAAGGAATCATGTCTACAGGCAGATCAGTCGATATGGATGAATGGATGGATGGGCAGACTGCTTAATGGAGGGATAGATTAAGGGATGGATGAGATGACCAAATGTATTAGAACTAGCAAAAGCCTAAGTGTCATGCAGTTCCTTGTTTATGGGAATCGTCGTAAAGTAAAGTCTAGTCCTAGATCAATACAACTTGTCAATAGAGATTTTATTAATAAATAACATCAAATTCTTTGATTTGGCTAAATATGTATTAGGGAGGGCTTTTCTCCCTCTTTCCCGGTGCTTCTCATAATTCCTCTTCCCCTCTCTTTTCCCTATTCTACACTTTTAACATCTCGCCATGTCTCAGTTTCTTCTCACCCCCTCTTCTCTCTCTTTCTACACACCTACACCTTCCCCTCGTGATGTCTACCCTCCTCTCTGCTCATGTTAGAATCTTACAGAGCAGCTTAGTTAGTCACTTTGCATGTTCTGTGTAATTTGCACACCCACAGGCTTAAAGGGGTCATTGATTGCAGAACCGAATTTACCTTGTCACAGTTGAATAACGACAGTTCAGTGGGTAAAATGGACATACAGTGAATCCCAAAGTCCATTGACACCTCTTTCCTAAGCAAATCTCACAATTGAAAAATGTAGCTGTAAAACGGTAGGTTTTGAAAAAGCCACCGAACTGACGATCCCTGTGCTCGAACCATTTCACCGAGGACAGTTATGAAAACCTGGGACAATGTAAAGCAGGATTTGCTATGAAGCTGTTGCTGAAAAGAGGCTGTTCCGACCTTATGTTCATCACAGCCGCAAGCTGTAGTATGATGTTGTCGCTAACAGTTATTAGCAATGCTAACGTATCCTGCCTGTATCTAGCATCGGTAGAATGTGTGATGATTTAGTTTACTGGCAATAGGGCTAACGTTATTGCATGTTCCTGACTGTGTTTCATTCAAATAAATAACCTGTGTTGTCATGTAAATCTACAATTCAAGATGCTTGTTTGTCCAGATCTATTTTTCAGCAAGATAGCTAGAGCTGACTGAAGCTGAGTTGAAACACGATAGTTTGTTTGCTAAGCTGTAGTGCTAACGTTACCCACCTAAGTCGATCCTGTTTGCTTCGACAACAAAAGTGGAAACAACTAACGTAATCATTGGGTGTGCTCATGCCTTCGGCGAGCACAACCATTGTTCTCTCACATATATCTTACTATTATTATTATTTAGGGTGACCAGATGTCCTCTTTTACCCAGACATGTCCTCTTTTTGAGACCTAAAAAATGCGTCCGGCAGGGATTTCAAAATTGTCCGTGATTTTGCCTCATTGGATATTTGTGTTTTTCTGGGTCTTTCACAAACTATTAGGCCCTTACAAGTTTTGGAAAGGGCGAGCTCTGACTGTAGAGAGTCAATTTGATCAGATAGTGAGGCACTGCAATACACAACCAGCACCCCGTCCCCCGTCCCCCCCCCGTCGACGCGACGAAGTGTCCTCTTTTTCACAAACTTAAATCTGGTCACCCTATATTATTGGGTGTGCTCAAGCCTGCGGCGAGAGCACAACCTTTGTTCTCTCACATATATATTTATTATTGTGAGAATGCTGTTCAGCATTCTCACTATTGTTTTCCCAACTTCTTAGTTCTTCCGCCGTTTTTTGTCCTTTAACTCAGGGGTTCTCAAACTTATTTGCGCCAGGGACCCTTTATAGGCGAGAACATTTTCCAAGGACCCCCTTGTAATATTATTACTAAGTAAGCATATGCTTATTACAATTTGTAGTCTTAGTTGCCATTAGAACTATTTGAATTCTTAAATATTTCAACCTAAGTAATTCTGACCTGTTTCATAGTGATAAACAGAAACACATTTAAATTTCAATCATGATAATATCACTTGTACACTTCAGAGTCATTTTATTCAAAGTGCATTTGGACTCAACTTGACAGCATTTATACTTTGTCATTTTTCTTAACAACTTTCAGAAAACCAACAGTAGCAAGCCTGGCATTTAAAATGACCAGTCTAAAGATGAGTTTAAGTAAGTGTTTCAACTTTAAAATAATAACATCATTGAAATTATCAAGAGTGTTACAGAAAACATCAAAGTAAATAAATGTATTACTTTATAACATTTTGTACATTAGGGCTATACATTACATTCTTATCTTACACAGTTCACAATAACTCATTTGATGAGCTTGTCCTTAATGAGATGGGTGAGCCTGTCTTTCACTACACAGTTTATCCACTCTTGGAGGGATGGATGACAAGCAGACTCTCATATCATTCTACAAGCGAGCTCTGTACTTATTCTTCATTGCAGTCAAAGTTGAGAATAATGACTCACAGAGGTATGTGGTAGGAAAGGATACTCATGTGAGAGGTAGGGCCAAAAATCAGCAAAAGACACCTGCTGGAATCGGGCCTTCAATGTCCTATCAGAGGATAAGTCCAACAACTCCTCTTCTGCCTTACCAGTAAGGCCACTTGTTGTTGCACTTGGGGCAAAGGGATCCCGCACCCAGTCCCAAGCATCGGTGTTCACATCGGAGAAGTATGAGTTGAAGTGCTTGCTTAGTGCAGTGAGGTGAGAGGTAGCTACCTCGCTCACTATAGCCACAGACAGGTTATTTTTGTGAAGAAATTCTGTCAGTTGGGGAAACATGTCTGTTACTCCGTCTTGTATCCTTTTTCTCCATAGCATGAAGGCGGTGATTTTGTCGCTGACTTCCAGGATAGATGCATAGCCTCCTTGGATTGAGAGGTTGAGGCTGTTGAGTAAGTTGAATATGTCGGCAAGATATGCCAATTTGGCTACAAAATGCGGATCGGAAAAAAACTCGGCGAAATCTGGTTTGTGCTCTCTCATAAACTCCGCAATCTCACTACGTAGCTCGAACACCCGTTGCAAAACTTTATGTCCAGCCTCCATCTCCCTACAAAGTTGTCCAAACAAACGTGTCTGTAGTGCCCTTGACTTCACAAAATTAACTGCCGCCACAGCCAGGGCAGGATTTAGGGGGGTGGGGGCCCCTGGGCTTGAGTCATTTTCGGGCCCTACCTTCTATACATGACTTTAAATAGAACAAAATGATACATACACAAGCTATGTATGTTCTGGATAAATTGAGAATACAATAGAGATCCCAATTCTGAACAAACAACTAAACAAAATACAATTATTTGTTCATTGCTGAAGTCTATTTAAAATGTTAAAATAATCTGAACAAGAGAGGGTACAATTTCTGGGGAAATTGTAGGGTGTGCTTGCTTGCGTCGGTTGCAGGTGGGTCCGTCCCCTTAAGTTTTTCAATTGTAGTGACATTTTTCAAGCATTTAGCCTACTCATATTGCGTAATTAAGAACCCCCTTTGAAACAAGCTACTGTAACAACGTTGTCACCGGCAGTATTTCAGATGGAATCGCGATTCAAACAGTACCATCTGCTAACTGAAAATATGCCCCCAAAAACGTAAATAAGCTTGACATCTATTTAGGGAGAATTGGCTAATTCAAAAGAGGTTTGCTACGAGCAAGCTAGTTGCAGGGCTGCCAACTTTTCCAAAAACCTTGGCGTGAGATTTGGTAGCTCGCGATAGCTCGCCCCCCCCGGGCGAGCTATCGCAAGCTTCACTCCCCCCCCCCCAGGCGAGTTTACACGGCTGTTTGCGCGTCAATGATGCTTCACTCCGTTAACCTGCGCCTCGTCCGTTACTTTTTACAACGTTAGCTTGGCTACTTGTTTGGCGTTGCCTTTTCAGCGTGAGATATACAATGTGTGGCGTGAGAGCGTGAGAAATGGTTGAAATGCGTGTGTCACACGGCGAAACCGTGAGAGTTGGCAGCTCTGTAGTTGCGGTGGCTAGCCAAACTTCACTGAGTGAGGGGATTGTTTGAAAGCCCGGAAATGAGAATGTTTCTTTTGACATAAAGTTTAGGCTGTGGCACTGAAGCCTGGGACGCACCACACAAGCTTGAGTTTAAATACATTATTTAATGTTACATTACTTACTGTACATGCAAGTCTTGATTTGCTTAAATGTACATGTATGACGCTGCTACTGTAGTACACCACGGCACGATACTCGCTGTGCAACATCACATCTATGCATGTTGTATCCATGCGTCGTTGCTAACGTGTGCTGACGTTGTGACGTAGGCTAGCACTGATACCCTTTGTTGACACAAGGCACTTTTTGCCACAAAAACTTAAGTTCAGCCTAAATCGTGCAACGGAACGTAAATCCCAATAGAAGCAACGCAATCGTGACCAAGACGAACATTTTGACACCGACGTTGTCTATGTAGTCCAAATATTGACTGATCCTTACGGTGCGTGTCCACTGCAGCGACGCGAATCGCTTGCCATCGCTTGCCTTCCCACAGTTCACCACGCTCGGGGGCGTTTCAAACAGATTGATGTAGAATGTAGTTCTCTAAAGTCACTGTTGTAGTTGTCATGGCCAAGTGTGCAGACTTGGGTTTACATACTCGCAACATCGATCAAAATACAACTTGTATACAAAATACAAAACTGTTTAATAGACATACACGTTGACATGTGTAAAAACGTTTTATTATATTACTCAAAGTCTCTGCTAATCTGTCGATACGATAGGGAGTTCCAGCCAGGCTAGCTAGCTAGTGCTAGTTACCACAGAACGAAGTTACGTAATGTGACTAGACTGAATTTGAAAGTACAAGCACCAACAACTTCGGCAACCTTGCGCCATGCATCGTTTTTTATTAACATCTCTGTACGAATACAGCTATGTATCGTACAAGACTGGGTAAGCAGCCACACAAACGATTAGTTTCTCCTCCACCTTGAAACCTAGAAAGCTAGAAATGTTGACCATGGTTGCTACGTTACGAGAAACAAGAAAACACTACGATTGGCCATCGCTAGCGAAAATCGCTCCTCATTTGCATAAAGTTGAGAAAATCTCAACTCTGTCGCGTCGCTACCCACAATGGACCACGCAAGCGATTCGCCTGGCTCCATTGAAAATTAATGGAAAACATGTTGTCGCTCGCATCGCGTCGCTGCAGTGGACACGCACCGTTAGGGGGGCGAAAATAAACAATAAAAATAATAATAAATATATATGTGAGAGAACAATGGTTGTGCTTGCCGTAGGCGTGAGCACACCCAATAAGCTAGTAATAGTAAGCAACACTCATCATCATTATAATAGTAACATATGTAGGCTTAATTTAGCTTGCTTTGCCGAGCTAGAACAACGACGGAGCCAGATATTCAAGTTTACAGTTTCTTTAATCCGACACAAAACTTAAGCAGTCCAACTAAAAACACGAAGCAAAAAGAGCAACGTATAGGTCCTGCACGTATTACAGTACTAATAGTATTGATTTTCGTAAAGTTCACATGTATCTGCTTCTTGATCGGACTTGTACCACATTCTGACAGTTTTCTGCAATGCCTTTAGCCTGGCTGCCAGCCCAACTTATCCCCGCCCACAAAATAATTTGGTCGGGAAGTTGAGTCTGGGGAGTCTCGGTTGGGGAACAACTATGTCCGAACAGAAGCTGTTCGGACCAATGAAATTGTCAGGGCGGGCTTTATACGATGATGGACAGATGATCAACAGTAACGTAATCAACCACGTCACCAAAGAGCGCTTTGGTTGAATTTGTTTTCAACAAACATGGCTACCGCTGGAGAGCTGGGATGTTATGATTCTGCCATCGAGTCTGTTTTAGAAGACATCGACAGCGCATTAATTTTGAAAGAGGAACAGAGAAACGCAATCAAGGCATTTATCGATGGAAAATATGTTTTTGCCGTCCTTCCTACGGGGTTTGGTAAAAGTTAACATACTACGTTGCTCTGATTGGTTGTAGGTCTATCCAATTGAGCGAAGAGGCATTTGTTTTCCGGGTTCGGTTGAAACACGCCCCATAGTCACAGCCCAATGGAGAGTTCTCAGACTCATATTCTGACAAGAATTATGAGTATGACAACGTCAGGCTACAATGCCTTAGCTCCAGCTCACAAGCTCGCGACTGGTTGTCGCAAAGTATGACGTGTACAGCTAGTTGCAAGCATGCACGAGTTTCGGAGCTAGGAACAAGCTTCTGCGCAAGACCGGACGAGTCAGTCTGGAAAGATGGCGCGGTCCATTTCGCGCTCTCGCTTGCCTCACTGCGCCACTGAGCACTTTTCATAGAAATGAATGGGGATGCCATCTTGGAAGAAAAATCTAGCTGTGTCTATTAATATATATAAGTCTATGCAGAGGTGTCAAGTAACGAAGTACAAATACTTTGTTACCTTACTTAAGTAGAAATTTTGGGTATCTATACTTTACTGAAGTAATTATTTTTCAGCCGACTTTCTACTTCTACTCCTTACATTTTCACGCAGTTATCTGTACTTTCTACTCCTTACATTTTTTAAATAGCCTCGTTACTCCAATTTCAGTTCGGCTTGTTTTCATTCCGGCTTGTCATCGTTCAAAAAAACACACAAAAAAAACTATCCAGAAAAAACGCGCCATCCGGATAGAGTGAATTTGATGGTGGTTGGATGAGAAGTATAAACATATACCATTCCGACACCCTATTGGTTTATACGTGATCCATCACCTGCACATGACACAATATTGTCAAACTCCAGCAAGGAAATAGCAGACGTATGTAGCCTACGAAGATGTCCGTGGCAGAGACTCAAGAGAACTCGAGCAAAATGTCCGAACCAAGCACCAGCGAGGAGGTTGGTAGCTAGGAAGATTAGCCAACCCTTCTACATCCCTGGCCGTACCTGGAAGAATTTTTCCACGTTTGGATGCAAAAACAACTCCTTTCGAATGCGCTGCAAGCTCTGCGCACCCAAGTAGGCTACCACGAGCTAATGGATTTCACAAACTCGCCGTCTAATTTGAATAAAGGCTATTGATAACATGCCTCTGAAGTTTGACTTTTTGCAGCATTACAATACTTATAGGCAACTAGTCATCATATCTTGCGCTCCATGAAACACATGTTAATGCTTAGTAGTAGGCTACACATAGGCTATATGGTTCTTTAATGTATTTGCATTGTACTAAAATGCGTTCATTTTCAATGGGCATAAACAGGTGCAGCCCACATTTTTCAACATTAACATTTCAATATAACAAGTCATTATGGCCTTTGGAAAAATGTTTTTTTGGGGTGAGGTGGGGTCGTGCATTATAGACCCCTGTGCCTAAGCTTTTGTCCTTAATGGCATTTTTTCCCCTTACTACTTTTACTTTTATACTTTAAGTAGTTTTGAAACCAGTACTTTTATACTTTTACTTGAGTAAAAAGCTTGAATTGATACTTCAACTTCTACAGAAGTATTTTTAAACCCTAGTATCTATACTTCTACTTGAGTAATGAATGTGAATACTTTTGACACCTCTGAGTCTATGGCTGTGTCTACTACCGCGCACTTTACTAAGTACACTGCAATACAGTGCACTGCAATACAGTGCACTTACATCTGTAGTGCACTCCGTCGCTGAGTAGTGCTGTCTCAAATGGAACCCTTAAGTTAACCACTTGGCGGGACGTGACGGACGCACATCTGATTGTGACACCCGCGAATCTAAGGCGAATCTGCTCGCGAGTCATTTCGTCCGCCATTATTTTAGAAATGAAATGAAAAGCTGCCGAAAGGGCTCCTCCTCTTCCGCTACGTAGCCAATATGGCGCCCGTTTAGGGCGAGTAGTGTCCATCGTTGTACACTGCATTTTTTGACCGTTTGCAGTGCGCGGCCTATGGCTGTGTCTACTACCGAGCACTTGTGCACTTCGAGCACTGACTTTCAGTGATTAGGGCGCTTACACTGACAGAACCAGCAGAATTCAGGGCACTGAAAGTACCCGGATGGCGCACTGCAAACGGTCAAAAAATGCAGTGTACACAGATAAAAAAAATATCGTGCTAGCTCGGAAGGCAACGTGATGAGGGCAAGTGCTACAGTTCGGGGGAGAGAGATCGCTGCAGGCCCCGACATTGTCTGCTACAATTGCGGAGTGAAGGGACACAAAGCTAGGGCATGTTCGAACGAACGACAGAGAAAGCAATGGTGTGAATTCTGCAAGAGTTCGACACACACAGATGCACTTTGCAGACGGAAAAGAAAGGACAACGTCAAACAAGCTGCTGATGAGGAACAGAGTAAAGAAAATTAATATGCTTTCAAGGTGAGCGACTTGCAGGAAAGTGGATGGAACCTCAGAGGGCTGATGGTCGACACGGGAGCAACGTCGCATATCGTTACGGATATCGGGAAGTTTAAGAAGTTTGACAACACGTTCCAGTCTGAGAAGCACTTCAAATTGGCTGACGGCACCAGGGCAAACAGTGGCTCTCAGGAGGGGCGACGCGGAGGTGAACCTGGTAAACCACGAGGGAAAGCGAGTGAAGGCTACACTGAAGAATGCGCTCTTCATCCCGACATATCCTCAGGACATTTTCTCGGTAAAAGCAGCAACGACCTCTGTTAAGTTCAAGCAAGGAGAAGACAAGCTCATCCACGAGAGTGGTACAAGGTTTGACATTAAAGAACACAATAGACTTTATTACTTGTACACTGTTAGTGATTTAAGTGAAGAAGGTTGTGATTCTTGTAATGGATGTTTTGATATTCAAACTTGGCACGAAATACTAGGTCACTGCAATTATGACGATGTTTCCAGATTGCAAGATGTAGTAAAGGGGATGCAGATTAAGGGCCATCCATCCATCATCTGCCGCTTTTCCGGGGGTCGGGTCGCGGGGGCAGCAACCTAAGCAGCGAGGCCCAGACTTCCCTCTCCCCGGCCACTTCCACCAGCTCTTCCTGGGGGACCCCGAGGCATTCCCAGGCCAGCTGAGAGACATAGTCCCTCCAGCGTGTCCTGGGTCTTCCCCGGGGCCACTTCCCAGTGGGACGTGCCCAGAACACCTCCACCAGGGAGGCGTCCAGGAGGCATCCTTATCAGATGCCCGAGCCACCTCAACTGGCCCCTCTCGACGCGGAGGAGCACGCTAGGTCTGAGAGGTTGTTGGCCTGTTGGCCTCTCTCTCAATCGCTCACTCTGTGGGACACATTTCTTTAGCTACTGTTGAAGACATGCAAAGACATATGCTCTGCAATTTGTATTTGTAAGCAAAATAGCAAACTCGCTAGCACTCGAAACCGCTAGCGATGTTTCTTTGACAGCGACAATGATAATTGCTAAGCAACCATCAACTGCGGAAAGATTTACAACAAAAGTCCTGTGCGGTCAATATGACTGTCTGGCCGGTAAAGTGATCATATTTTCTTTGCCTTTTGAGTAATTTATATATTAAACGTTTTCAATGAAATACAAACAATTTTAGAAAAAGTCAGATGCCAGCAGGATTATTTATTGCACATTGAATGACCATTTAGGCCGTTCTAGTGGTAACACTGTCTATTTAAACTGGGCCTGTATGTATGTGTGTCAAACACTGTTTCTGTCTCCTCATGCTGTTCTTATGGCTGTTTCAAGTCTTCCATCTGTGTTCTTTCTGATACACCTGGCTGGCCTATGTATTTAGGTCCATCTCCTTGACAGCGTGTCCATGCGTGGTTCCCCGAAAAGTGTGTGTGTGGGTGTGTCCCCCTGCCTGTCCATTACAACTTGGGCAGAGCCCACATGGCCACTTAAGGCTCCACTAAATTATTCAGAGTATTTACTTATAAATAAACACAGCTGGCTCCTGCTCCCAGCACTATCCCTCTCTCCTATTTCTCCCCTTTCTCTCCCTCCCCCTCTCCAGCTCTTGCCTCCAGTGCCTGTCTGCCTTTCTTTCTCCCTCACTGTCCCTCTGTCTCCCTCTCTACTTTCGGTTCCTCAGCAAACCCACTAGTGAGCTTAGTCAGAACCTACAGGCTCTAGTCTTTTGTCTCTCACCACCTTTCAGATCTAGCCTGGCCCATTTCTCCTCTCCTGCTCTCACCCTCCTCTCTCACCTTCCCTTTTTCTACCCTTACCCAATCCTACCAGTCCTCCACCAGCCCCTTCTATCCCTGTCACCATTCCTCTTTTATGCTCAACCCCTGAAGACGCTACATGTCCTCTTTCTTTCCCTCCGTTTCTCTGCCTCTCTCTGTAATTAAGTTGAGTATTTGAGTGTGTGGTGGGCTGAGAGACGAGGAAAAACATACATATTCCCCTAAGAGCACAGCGAGAGCAACAGAAGGACGTAGGGAGCAATTATGTTATTCATAATAACTAGGCTACATAATATGAATCACTTGTAAAGATTTAGGGAAAATTCGTTTTCATAATGTATAGATAATTAATACATAAACATTACTGACCCCAATATAAACATGTAATGCACTGATAAACATTTATTTATTTGATTAATAGGTTAATAACTGTTTTCATAGATATCTTGTTTACTACACTGTAAACAAAAAGATTAAATTACAGTACTTTTTCTGTAAATTAGCTATAGGCCTACGTGTTTTTTTCTGTATTTCTGAATGACAGGGAATACAGATAGAAAGACAATGGTAAAATGTAAATGTATAGATTTACATTAAAATTACTGCTAAATATTGTTACTTATATTGTTTTTTTTTTTACAAATATTAATAACATTTTCACCAAAATGTTCTGTTAAAACAGATCATTTCACTTTATCAAAACAAGCTATTTTAACAGTTATTTTGCAGATATTTACTTTCATCCCACGAACAAATAACTTCTTAATAACTTCTTTGGTTCAGCTTTAAGGATAAACTGATCATTATACATATTTAATAAGGAATAGATAGTTAATGTTATAATATGTTAAATATACTTAATGTTTTACAATGATGAACAAACTATTAACTAACTTTACAAATTCATATTGTGCTGTTATTACAAAGGGTTCCCGAAAAAATCTATAAAAAGAAGAGGAAAGTACTATTACAAAGTGAGAAATAGAGAGATCTGAAGGCATAAAAAGGGAATGAAGGGCAACTGAGGATGGGGAATAGGGGGATGTCGAGGGGCAGATGCAGGATGAGGAGAAGCTTCAAGATAGGGGTGGTGAGAAATCTGTTCATCAGTACATCCATGCCTATCTCGCCATGCTCTTTGTGTCTATGACATCCACTGTGCTCCTCCACTAACAATCCTCCCTGCGCTTCTTTACACTGTAAAAAAAAAACATTGTAAAAAAACAGGAACAATCTGGCAGCTGGGACGCCAGATTAAACCCATTAAATTACAGTAAAAAAAATTTTTTTATTAACATTAATTAACCGTCAAATAATTTTTATGTAACAAATTTATATCTGTGATATTACATTACAGGCTGTTCTTTTCCGGTAAAGAACCGGTAAATTTATTAATTTAACTTCCCTGTAAAAAAACTGCATTTCTAATTTTAAATGTGTACTATTATCCTGAATAAACCAAATTTGCGGGGGGAAAAACGATTTGTAATTGTACAAACATATGTACGTTTTGTATGTTCACATTATAAACCCATGTTAAGACAGGTTTTTTTTTACTTCAATGTAAAAATACAGCATTTTCAATACATAAAAACATTCAATAAAGCCAAAACAAGATATCACGATTTATGTCCATTCTAATCAAGTCCTGTGCACAACATACAGCATCCAGATGCTGTTATCAGTATCCAGCTATTTGCAATTGTGGCGCCAGCTAGCTGTACGAATTGAAGAGTATTATTGCTCGCTGTACATTTATCTTATAACTACAGGTGGGCCGTTATCGGCGTTAACGTGCTGCGTTAACGTGAGACTGTTATCGGGCGATAAAAAAAATATCGCCGTTAATCTATTCTCAAAGTTGGGTTGGGAGCTGGGTCTATACTACGCAAGCTATAATGACTTTCACCTTGATATTTTAGCGCGGATGTATACCTAGCCGAATTGTACTGTAGGGGGCGAGAACGAGTCTTCGAACCTGTGTGTATGCCTTGTGTATGAAATTATCACATCAAACGTGACGTGCTAACATGGATGCAGCTATGAAGCCGCCTGGTTTGCTTGAGGGAACATTTATTTTTAAGAAGCTTCCCAATGGAAACCTCGACAAGACTAAGGTTGTTTGCACCTTGTGCTATGCGGAATTAGTTTACTGTACGAGTTCTTCCAGTCTCAAATACCACCTAAACGCAAAGCATCCCTTAGCTAATACGGGAGATGCCGGGCCAAGCACTGTGGGGAAGAGTCGTCGTCAAACTACTGTTTGAGTGCAACCGAGGCAAGCCCGTCAGCACAGCTCTATCAGCCAAGCTAACTAATCTAATAAACAGTTAATAAACACAAGTACAACTTATTAAACATAATTTATTTTCATCACCAATTATCATAGTAGAACAGCTTTCTCAAGCAGTTTGTGATGCATTTTGGAAACAGGAGATGAGCCCCTGGTCTAATGCGCCACCTGGCTTGAGAAACCCATTCTCAAAGACTTACTTTTAGTCATTATTTGGGTAGCACACATATTCTGAATGCCTTCGGCGGAATTCAAATGAGCCATTTTAATATAGATTAATCTAGATTAATGCCAAAATTAGTGAGATTAATCTAGATTAAAAAAGATTATCTATGCCCACCACTACTTATAACACAGGTTAGATCGCCATCTAACTGGACAACATTCACACTCAGACTACACAACTACAGACCATCACATTACACATATAAAAACAGAACGAACACAACAACAAAACTCCAAACAATGCTTATCTAACTAAGCTTGGGGCTGAGCGGTTAGGGAATTGGGCTAGTAATCTGAAGGTTGCCAGTTCGATTCCCGGCCGTGCAAAATGACGTTGTGTCCTTGGGCAAGGCACTTCACCCTACTTGCCTCGGGGGGGAATGTCCCTGTACTTACTGTAAATCGCTCTGGATTACAGAAACAACATTTTATCAGAATGTTATGCAACAGCATAAACACACACGTAAGCATATGAATGCCTAATGCTCCCACTCACACATCACCTTGTTCTCTGTCACATACACACTTACCGGTACTTCTTTCCTGTAGACGTTCACACCCTCATTGAAAATATCACATTATATTTCTCTCTCACTCAAACAAACACACATGACCACACATGTACACACCTCATCTTTACACTTTCTGAACCTCAATGTCCTTGATTCCTTCTGTCCCATGTCATACTCCATCTTGGTTAATCAATGTGGCATCTTACTGGGGCACTGTAGGACTCCAGCCCATGTCCCTGACAGCTCCTATGCACATACAGGAGAAACACAGACAAAGGCAGTGCTCCATTGGGCCGGACTCACAGTCAGGCTTCTTCCTTGAGACAGAATGTCTTACAGCCTTCCTCACATCTCACCCCAGAGTCACTGACGGATAAAAATACATTCATTTGAGATGGTTATTTCATCCAGCACCTAATGAATAGTTGCTCTCCTCCTACCTGTCCTGTCTCTTCCTCTTGTTCATTTTCAAATAAAGCAATGATAAGTCAGATGATTGCAGCCCATTATGCTTCTCCTTTAGTAATATAATATTAACAAGACATTTGACAATGGATCTAGAGACTGGTATTAATAAGCAATTACTTTTAAAAAAACTGCAGGGAAGGAACAGAGAACAGTTTCTGTTCCACAATACACTTGAACCTGGATGCATTCATCTCTTATTTGCACCGTTTCCTGCCCTGTCCCCTTCTCTTTCTCATAATATCCTCCATCAAAGTCTTTTTCCCTCCATCAAAGTTTTTTACCCCATCCTCTTTTCTCTTCTTTTTCTTGTTCCTCACTTCTCCCATCCACTGTTTCACTCTAGATCCTTCTACCTCCCCTCCTCCCACCATCCCAGTTCCTGCTATGTGTCAGTCCCTGTCAGACTCACAGCCGCCGCTGCAATCTCCCATCCCATCTCTTATCCAACAAATGGATGATAGAAGCAGAGTGATGCCATGGCACAATCCCTGATCACTGAACACACATCCAGCCGGGCAGGGTTGAGGCGAGCGCATCTCACCCACCATCTCCTATCACTGATCAGGCACCTAGCAGACAAGGGCACTAGACAGACACTAGAGAGTGCCAGGAGCCAGGCCGTCATGACTGGGTTGGCGAGGCCATCACAGATTCACTTCACAACCCCATGGATCACACAAAGGTCACTAAAGGTCAGCAAGTACAGTAAGACCAAGTACTGTATGTCACAGAGAGTAGTAGTGAGTCCAATGATACATCCGTAGGTACGATAGTTATGACATGAGTATTTCATCTGGCCTGAATCTGACCCATCCAGGCTGTAGCGCAGCACTGAGACTAACCTGAGATTTCACCCCTGGGCTCCCTGGTGCTGGTGTAGAGATAATGAACTAACTCACTAAGAGCTCAGTCACTTACTGTAATCAGACAGCCCTTCAAAAAAGGTCTTGTAGGGGGTTTAATATTGGCTAAACAAAACTATTCACCTAAATTGAAAGGAAGAGGGGTAAACTGAAAAGTGTACATTAACCAAATATGCTGGGATTGCAGTTATTTGACTCTATGGGTAAAATCTGTGCAAGAATAGTCTAAACAAGTTAAATTAAATAGCTCTTTAATAACATTGCCAATTAATCAAATCAATTATAAGGCAAACATGTTACAAAATGAAGGTTTAAACTCTTACCTACTCTACCTTGATTATTGTAAATCAGAGAGAAAAGCGGTGAGCAAGGAGAAGGAGTACGAGAAGCCAGCCATGAGGAGAAGCCCTCAGGAGATCAAGAATATAAAGAACAAGCCTTCACAATCCCCTTTATACCCAACAGTTTTCTGTAGAATAACCAATCAGACCACATCTTAACCCTTAGTTATCAACATATGACTAGCAATGCAACAGTAAGTTACACAATGAGCTGTGAGAACCATCAAGCAGAGACTCCATCCAGCAACTCCATATTTTAGCATTTGAGAGGTGAGGGGCAGGTGACACCCAGCCGTACAGTCTGAATTAATAATTTGTAAATAAAAGGTATATCTCTTGCTTCTGTTAACAAAGTTTGTGTAAACAATTATATATATATATATTTTTTTTAAGTGATCAATAAAATTATCGCACAGCATAGTATTCTAAATATTTTACTGTAGGCCTATCTGATTTGGTGAAAACTAAAATCTCTGACCTTACTTCTGGACATTGTATGTTTGTTTGTCTCTCTGTTATAGCATCAGACCAAAAGCTCACAGATAGTATAAAATAGACATAATATCACATAATTTTGTAAAATTATGACATGACATTCCATCAATTTTGCAAATCAATACCTCTGAAATCTACAGCCTTCCAGCAGGTGGCGTCCTCACTGATACATAGCCCTAAGAAAACAAATCAGCACAGAGGGAGTCAACACCCTCTCTAAAGAATAACACTGCTCTACAATTTAAACTCTATAACATTTGGAGAAACCTCTGGTAGAGGTTGGACATGGTTCCTCCCTGCCTACTTGCCAGTTGTTAAAGCTGTTATTTAATGAGTTTAAGTTGACTCTCAGATGTGGTTTGATCCCAGCCTGAGGCGCAGATTAGCTAGGGTCGGAATCTCCAGAGTAGGATGCATTCTGATCAGGTGCTGCTTGGGACAGACAGACAGATTCAGCTCTACTGAAGTTCCTAGTCTATCACCATCATAGCCATCATCTATAAATATCACTAATTATTCTATCTGACACCTGACAATTAGCAAGGAGTGCCAACACAATGGCATGTTTTGTGATATGGTTGTCTGTCGCATACAAAAAGAGGGTGGTGGCCCAGGAGAGTCAGGAAAGTTTAGTTAAATCGAAAACAAGGGTAAAGTACAAAAGATATCCTCTCATCTTATATTCTAAATGTGTCAGTGGTGTTATGGGATGATAGTTAGTGTGTTCCACAGCACTGTGTCTGTACATTTTCTTACTTTGGATTTGTAACAGGTAGGAGATGTTTAAACACAGAGCTTGGAACCTAAACATCTACTTTTAGTTGTAGACCAAAATATTTTTTAGGACATGCTGAAGAGATCTTGAGATGAGGAGAGGAAAATAATTTAACTGAATTAGAATAATGCATTTTCAAGGAATCTGTCTGCATTTATATTAAAAACAAACAACAGATACATGGATACATAAAGATCATCTTCTGTATTTGTTGAAGTGTATTTTGCAAGGATGCCTTTGGGTGATGAATATTCTGACATGCTGTATAGTCTCCATTCGAACACGATGTTAAGTGACGTTTAGAGGCGAGAGATGGGCGTATTGTAGTGTATTCTACTGCCCATCACGCCCTCGACCGACGCACATGTGGCATATTTCATAAATGGACGTCTAACCCTCATGTTCGTCCTCTGAACACTTCAGTCAAGATTCCACCACGCGCGCTGGGGACACCGAGCATGGCGCGCGTCGTAGGCGCGGCGAGGCGTAACACGCGCACATTGTGTACATTATATCACACACATACTCAAACACACTACCTCTGGCAGACACGGATGTCCGTTGGCATAAGAGGAGAATAAATGACCTTGTAAATGTGGCAACTCAGTTCACCTAAAGCACTCGAATGTTGGCTGCGAGCAAAACAAGTGTACAAGTGTAGACTAAAACAACGGAGTTCATGCCATCGGTGTGCAATATGTGAACGAATATCATTGTCAACAGATGGTTTATAAATTGACCATACTGATATGGTCAGAGTGACAGTGAAAAATAGGCAATATCACCCAATGTGTGGCAATGACCCCCAGCAACATTACTTCAACAAATCATATTCAAGGGCGTTTTGGAACCAACGCGAGAGCGTGTAACTAAAAGGAGACAGTGCATGACTTCCAGATATTAATTGGTATGGTATCTGCTCACCTTTGCTGTTTTCTTCTCTGTTCAGATGCATAGCTGCTGCTTAATTATTATTTTTAAACGGTGTTTTCTTTTCGATTAGTAGCCTTATGAAAAACTCAAATTTGGATTTGTTCTTGCCTTTTATTGTCTTGCTACTCAGTTGATGCGCGTGGACGCGCGCGTACTTGAGCGTCCTCCTTCGTATTTCGCTCTAGCAGGTAGGTGATGTTGAAGTATTCACCCCCCCCCCCACACCACCACCACCACCACCACCACCACCTCTCTCTCGCTCTTCCTCTTTCTCTCTTTACCTCAAAGTCGCTCAAAAGGCATGGTCGCTGTAGGGTTGCAGGGAGGAGACTGCAGACGGGCAGGGTGACGTGAAAGTCCGTGCGAGTTGCTCGCAGCTGGAGCCTACTTGCTCCCGCCAGCAGCTGATGGAACGCCGCACTTCCTTGCTGACCGACCAGTTCTCCAAGGGTTCTCAGCGTCAGTAGCTACAATTGACAGTCATCGTCCAATCTGGTTGGATAACCTACCCCTATAGAGGATGTAAATGACAAACCACAATAACAATTATCAATGTCATCATCATATTAATTATTATTACCGGCATACGACACTAATTACATACATATGTACCACGAGGAATCCCAGACTGTCTGTCTCAGATGGCCAAATACACAGATGGGTATCATCAGAATCAGAATGGGTTTTATCTTGGACCAACAAAAAGACAATGTGTTTTTTTTTACCAGCTAACCACATTCCAGTTGGTGGTGATTTTTGTGTGGCTTCTACACTAAGACCATTATAAATGAGCGCTAATAGGGCGTGATGACACACAAATCGAGCCAGCGGCTTGCGTTTCCCACAGCAGGTAATTGGAGGTCATGTGCGACAAGCCCGCCGCTGCTTATACTATCTCGCAGCACGCACATTACTCAATCTCCCTCACATTTGGCTTATGATCAGCGAGTGAAAAATAAGCTTAGGCCTATTTACTGAAATCTCAACGTGTGTGAGCTTACTTAGTAAGGAAAAATCAGCATGGGAGTCTGATTTACTCACGAATCACGTCCACCTGAGCCGGCGACTGAAGTGGCTCAATGGCGGTCTCTAGTGTTCCACGCAGAATACATTTTTTCATAAACACATGAAATTGAAGATAACATTGTCATATAATTACAGTCCTTAACCAATGTATTGAGCTGTCAGGATATGGATGGCAGTTGTCTGCAAACCATTCAACATTCAAAAAAAATATTTTACAAAGATAAAGATCTCTCCAAGATGTTCAACATCTTTGGTTTCTAATCCCCTGTGATATCTCTGGAAAGGCAGTCATTTTATATGTAATGCATATTTATAAAATATTTTACATGACAGCCATTGTTAATTTTAGTTTTGGGATTAGAGGTGTCCAATCCCATACCTCTGTATGGGATTGGACCATGATACTACTCCATCCAGCAACAAGTGCCTCTTCACACTAGCATTGATTCTCTGCCTACTCCTCCAGGCCTAGGTCTTGATATTTTGGGGTTGGAAGTTTTGCATCACTCAGTCATAATATATTGGTTTAGAAACTTACATTTTTGGCTTGCCATTGTCAAACTCTGCACCCTCCCAGGGACCAGCCCAGTTCTCTTGCTATTTTGAATAGGCTGACCTTGAGTGTTCAGTAACGCAAGATCAGTGGCACCCTGGAGAGATGGCATCAGATATGCTGTCCTCCAGAGCTGTATTGGCCCTGTGGCTCTTTCCGTCTTCCTGGCTCAATCCAAAGCCTTTGGCTGGGAGATATTACCGGCCGTCCCAGACGTCTCTTGGTTTTCTGTTTGGAGTCTCTCTTCTCTCTCTCTCATTCTCTGTCTTATAGTATGTATAATTTTTACTTATTGACATTGCTTGTACCTTCAGACACTTTTCCATAAGGTTGCAGTCAAAGATAGGAGCAAGTTGAAAATGTGGCTTGATGAAGGGATATAGGGTTATACTTAACTTTTCTGCATATAGGCGATTCTAGGTTTTAAAACTGGGGGTGCAAAGGGTTATAGTATTTTTTTAGTTTTGCTTACAAAAACATTCTCAAAATTAATACTAGACCTTAAAATTTAAAATTATTCTTTAGAGTACAACAAACATGATAGAACATACAACTCTGACATCACTTAAAAATGTTCTAAAAACATGTAATCGTTTTTTTACATTAATTTGAAAAATGTTTTCATCCCAACAATGTTTTCATCCCAACAATAGGTACAAATGCACCCCCTGCAAACGTGGTCAAATCGCCTATATTTTTTTGCATGTCACTTTCTCAATCTCCAGAAGCCTACGTGATTATTTTGTGACTCATGAGAATAAACCATGTCTGAAGGTAATTATTCTTTTGGTTTTCTATTTTACAGCTATTTTTGTGTGCTCTGAATGAAAGTGTTACAGTTCTGTAGCACTGACGTGCTGGCTCTAAGTGTACTTTTATCCTTCAGGCACAATCACTACCATCTGCAATCAATGCATTTATCATCCTGGCCTGATTTGGTTGAATGACTTGATCTTTAATCTTTCTCCTCTCTCTCTACTACTCCTACCCCTTATTATCTTTCTGCTTCAGGCCAAAATACTTGATAGATATTCATGTCATGTCACTCAACTGTATGACAGCTGCATGGCTTCCTCTCACTATCCTTCTATCCACTATTTACCGGCAAATCACCACCTAATGATGGGATAGAGATAATAATTGGGTGTGCTTTGCCTTCGGCAAGGGCACAACCTTTGTTCTCTCACATATATTATTTGGGTGTGCTCATGCCTTCGGCGAGCACAACCATTGTTCTCTCACATATACATTATTTATTTATTGTTTATTTTCGCCCCCCTAAGGATCAGTCAATATTTGGACTATATAGACAACGCCTATGTCAAAATGTTCGTCTTGGTCTCGATTGCGTTGCTTGTATTTTTATTTACGTTCCGTTGCACGGTTTAGGAGTTTACAACGTTTTTGTGGCAAAAAGTGCCTTTAGTCAACGAACGGTAATCAGTGCTAGCTACGTCACCACGTCAGCAACGACACATGGATTGATGTGCTGTTGCACAGCGAGTATCGAATCGTGCCGTGGTGTACTACTACTAGCAGCATCATACATGTACATTTAAGCAAATCAAGACTTGCATGTACAGTAAGTAATGTCACATTAAAGAATGTAAAGTTTAAACTCAAGCTTGTGTGGTGTGTCGCTGGCTTCAGTGCCACAGCCTCAGTGATGGGCAAGCTACTTGATATGTGTAGTGAGCTAAGCTACTAGCTACTCTACAATAAATTCAGCTTCACTACACATAAGCTACCACTCATAAAAATGTTGCAAGCTAAGTTACAAAAATCTGTCAACAGTAGCTTGATACATTAGTAGCTACTTTCAGTATGGCCACGGTGTCACTGTCACTTGTTCAGACTCTTCTATGGCTCTTGGGCTCTCTGCCATCCTGTCTTTTCTGTTCTGATATTTTCAGAGCTGCCAACTCTCACGGTTTCGCCGTGTGACACACGCATTTCAACCATTTCTCACGCTCTCACGCCACACATTGTATATCTCACGCTGAAAAGGCAACGCCAAACAAGTAGCCAAGCTAACGTTGTAAACAGTAACGGACGAGGCGCAGGTTAACGGAGTGAAGCATCATTGACGCGCAAACAGCCGTGTAAACTCGCCTGGGGGGGGCCAGTGAAGCTTGCGAAAGCTCGACTAAGGAGGGGGGGGGGGTGAATCTCGCGATAGCTCGCCCCGGGGGGGTGGGGGTTGCTACCAAATCTCACGCCAAGGTTTTTGGAAAAGTTGGCAGCCCTGTATTTTACCCGCGAATACAAAGATTTAATATTTTGCTGTTATCTAGTCAGACTGGCCGCGCAGGCGCTGTGTGAGTGGAGATGAGAAGATGACAGCCCTTGCTGTACTCAGCTCTCGTGAGATCCGTTGTAACTTGAACTGCAGAACGGGATATGTGAGATGCTTTTTCAGTGCTTTGTCAACACCAACCTTAAGTATGAACATCAGAAATGTCCAGGAGAAATTAGCTTTCGAGGACGCTACTGCGCTACTTGATCAATAAAAGAGCTTAGCTACTGAAAAGTTACTTGGTTTTGTAAATAGCGACGTTACCACCAAGCTACTGACAAATTTAGTTAAGATAGCGTCGCTACAAGTAGCGTCGCTACTGCCCATCACTGCACAGCCTAAACTTTATGTCAAAACAAACGTTCTCATTTCCGGCGCTTTCAAACAATCCCCTCACTCAGTGAAGTTTGGCTAGCCACCGCAACTAGCTTGCTCATAGCAAACTTCTTTTGAATTAGCCATTTCTCCCTAAATAGATGTAAAGCTTATTTACGTTGTTGGGGGCATATTTTCAGTTATCGTACTGTTTGAATCGCGATTCCATCTTCTACTGCCAGTAACGTCGTAGAATAATCTTCAAAGGGGGTTCTTTATTAATGAATGAATGCAATATGAGTAGGCTAAATGCCTGAAAATATCACGAGAAGGGAAAACTTAAAAGGACGTTTAAGTCATAGAGATTAGGTCAATTTTTACACCGGTCTGCCAAATGTATTTGTTGATTCAGCTATGAGCTGTTAAGCATTCCTTTTCTGAGATTTACATGGGTGTGTACGTGAAAGCCTAGAGTGCAGACTGAAACGCTGGAGGGGAGCTTCGAAATCTTCTTCAAAAAATATTTCTAGTTTGCCAGCATTGCCACAATTTTCACTCTTCATGCTTCATTTTTGGATCAATAGATTGTTTCTTCCGTAGGTTTTTTGGCCTTTAACTAGTCCTGCATACTTTCACCGATTCCTACAATTTTTGTATCAAAACGTTCAGCTCCTTCAGGAGATGTTGGCTATGACTTTTGGTATTTCTCACTTTTATACTTTTTAAGACATTAAGGTTTTTGTGCAAATTATTCTCCCATTAAAAGTAATGGTAAATCCTTTCAAATCATTAAAAAGCTTCCTCCTCTTTCAAACGTAACTACTTCAGCATACTTTCAGCTAGAGACACCATTCAACCTTTAAAATGTTCACAAGACATTCAGCTATTCCCAAATGATTCAGCTTTTTCAAATATTCTGCCAATTTTGAATTATGACAGTTTGAAATACATTACATGTTTGCTCCTTCTTGATTTTTATGAATGAGCAGCAAGCTGCTTGCTGTTCTTTTTCTGATATTCAACTAAATTGTCAAACAAATTCCTCTAACGTTCATATAGTTTAATTTACAGAAACAAGTTATACCTTAAAATGTAGGAACAATTTTCCTCTTTCAGCCAATGTAACTACTAAAGAGCTCACATTTACAGATTTTCAGCTATGAGCCTTGAAGCGAGAGCAGCCTTTCAAATTCTCTCACTAACTTCAATGGAGAGGTGGCTAAAATTCGTCAGAGAAAGCAAGAAGGAAGACGATTTCGAAACTGCCGGTAGAGACATATTTCTGACCGCACAGACATATAAAGGACATCTCTAGTTTCGGCAGAGTCTTGGGTCTCGGAAAATATCCTTATTTTTTGGATTGGACGTATAGTTTTGCGTCTAGGTTAACTTGTTTGAGGTGTGGATGCTAGGTACATTTCTGTTATTCTCTCTGCCCAGCTCGTTAGCGATCACAGCTGCGCTATCACCGTGGCAACCAAACAGACACGCACCATGAAAGCAGAATTGGGTACACGTTTTCGAAACTGCCAAGAGTTGTATTTCTGACCGCACAGACATATAAAGGATATCTATGGTTTCGGCAGTCTCGGGTCTCGGAAAATATCCTTATTTTTTGGATTGGACGTATAGTTTTGCGTCTAGGTTAACTTGTTTGAGGTGTGGATTCTAGCTACATGTACATGTTATTTCTCTTTTATAATCGAGCTAGCGCGATGGCTGTCCATAACTAAAACGGTTCGACTTTTTCCCCACAATCGACCAAATTGGCCAAACAAGGTATGTACATTGAGCTTAAAGTGTACATAAGCTAGCTAGATAGTTTTTATTTGAGCAAGTTTCACAGAAATCTGCAAAAATCGAGGCTCAAGACTGTCATAGCTGACCGTCACCAACAGCCAAACCGGGGCTGGGGTAAGTGTTTGCTGCAGCTGGCGTTAATCCTACGAACAAACGCTTCGTAACTGGAAAGTTTTTACTTTTAATTGACGATATTGAACACAGATGTTAAGTAACTTGTTTTTACTCAAATATCTTCTCCGTTTTCAATTTGAAGCAGTATCTAGCTTACTGTAGGAAATCTCCCAATGCATCCTCTCTCTAGCTTCGCTTCAGCTAAAGTCAGATGGACGACGATGACGATGCATGCATTGTTCACGCCTACGGTGTTAATACAGTCTGTACAAATACCACTTTGACACACTTGCAAGAAATGATCCGCTGGTTAGATGTAGCATGATCTTATTTAATACCCACCCTGTAGTTCAGCTTTTTTTGCAGCAGCATTTTAATCTGAGTTCAAGTAGCTTTTGCAAAGTCACGTAATGTGACGAGATTTAATTTAAAAGTTTTTATTTTTATGTCATCTTTGAATTCAGTGTCTGAACAGGACTGGGTGTGCAGGCACACATGATTAGTTTCTCCTCCACCTTGAACCTGAAACCTAGATGCTAGGTTAGAAATGTTGCCAATGACCAATGGTTGCTACGTTAAAAGAAACAAGGAACCAATCCGATTGGCCAACGCTCTTCACTGTTCCACTGTTCAGACTTTTTTCTGTTTCTACATCTTTCAATTATTAATACTTTTCAGAATGGGTTTTATTCGCCAAGAAACATCACACAGAGAAGGAATTTACTGTGGCAGGAAGGTGCACACATGAAACATATAAGAAGTGTACAAGTCTAACTAAGGGGCTAAAAATTTAAAAGATTTAGAATGAAATAAAATATAAAATGACTATAGTGCAATATGGCAAGGTGTCTTGTGCAGATAAAGTGATGAGTGGTCAAGTCAGTGTGAGTCCTTGGCCTTGTTGAAGAGGTCAACAGCGGATGGCAAGAAACAGATATAGTTTTAACACTGTCTCACCATTTTGGTTTTAAAGCTACTTTTTTTTCACTGTCATACTTTCACACTGTTTTAGCTAAGCTACCTTTGTCTGCTATGACATTGATAACTGTTGTGATTAAATTTTATGCAATATGGCAGCTCAAAGCACTTATATTAGACATTCTCTGGTATCCTCTCTGGCTCCGCCTCGGAAAACATTAGGTGCGTTCGACTTCATGCAGCGCCGGCGTCGTCTGGTCTAATGTCTTTCCCAGGTCCCCAGGTCCGACTGCAGTGGCCTGATGTCCAGCAGCAGAGAGGCAGCTCAGATTGTGGGCTGTTTGCAATCGCAAACAGTCTCGCTCTCTGCAGAGGTGAGGACCCAGCATGCGTGGAGTATGAACAGTCCGCTATGCGTCACCACCTCTTTTCCTGCTTTCAGGCTGGGCACCTGACACAACATTCTCCAGCTCCACACGGTGTCCCACGGCCAAGCCAGTGTACGCTATGGAGGTTAGCGTGCACTGCATCTGCAGGAGGACCATCCGGAAGGGAGTCGAGCCCCTGGTTTCTTGCAGGAGGTGTGGTAAGTGTGTTCATTCATCGTGCCTGCCTGTTGTAAATAATGTAAAATAGTTTGTATGTTCTTTCTGTAAAGTTGTATTTTACATATTTTCGAGGACACAGAGCCTGGGAGGACTTTGAAGCGCTTGGTCCCCTTCTTGGTCCTCCTCCGGTAGGCCTCCTGCTGTTTCTCCTGGGCCCTCTCCATGTTGAGTCGGACCTTGACCGTTCAAGAGAAAGGAAAGCAGCTAAGCTTTATATTGTCTAGTGTTTTATAACTTTGTGTCTGTGATGCATTGTTATTAAGTTAACAATTACTTAGCATCACTCAGATGGGTGATACACATTGGTGTTACAGAAACTGAGTGCACCTTGTGGTGAAAGCTACAGTGCACAGTTGTGTAATATGTGACGTTATATTTCTCTCACCTTGTCGAAAACCTCCTCGTCATTGTTGGCCCTGGTCTGGAGGTAGTCTTCGAAGGCGCCCTCACCAGGCCCGTCAACCTCATGAGGAAGGTCGTCTGTGATCTGAAATGACATGATAATACAGAACATGCAGCAGATAATTGCCTGAAGTTAGTGTTTTTTTATTCTATTGCAAATATAGCAATATTTAAGAATAAAATATCAAAAGTTATGTATACCTCGGTTGACAGCCGTGGCTCCCGACCATACATCAGTCGGTAGGGTGAATACCTGGTGGAAGCCTGAATACTGGTGTTATGTGCAAACAAGATTACCTTCAGGTTATCCTCCCACCGTTCTTGATGCCCAACCAGAGTCTTCCCGATGGCCCTCTTCAGCATCTGGTTGGTCCTCTCATCCAGTCCGTTGGTCTGGGGATGGTAGGCGGACGTGATCCGATGCTTTGCCCCCCACTTCTCGAACAAGATCTGGTTAACCTAAATAGGTACAAATGTAATCATTAGTTTGGTTTATGTGTGTAGTTTATCCTCAACACTTAAGAAATCCAATGTTTTATTTATCATCTACTTGACCTTGTTCCAGAACTCTGCCCTGGTCCGTCAGGATGATCTCTGGTGCGCCATGGGTGTGGAAGATGACAAGAGCAGGCTGCAGCGTATCATCCGCACTGCTGAGAAGGTGATTGGCTGCAATCTGCCTACCCTCGAGGTCTTGCACACCTCGAGGACCCTGAGGCGAGCGAGGAAGATTGTGGCGGACTCCTCCCACCCTGGACACTCTGTTTCAGTCACTCCCCTCCGGCAAAAGGCTGCGGTCCATCAGGACCAATACCTCTGACTAGTTTATGTACCCTTAGTATAGATAGTTCACATATTTTAATTTACGGTTCCTATTTGTTTATTGTATGCACCTTCCTGCCAAAGCAAATTCCTTGTCTGTGCAAACTTTCATGGTGAATAAATCCCTTTCTGATTCTGATGTCCATCAGGGCCTGGGATGTTGCCACGGCAGTGTTGTCCTAGCAGTACATAGAACACAAGAAAATACATGGAGCTATAATATAGCTGTTACATTTACATTTAGTCATTTAGCAGACGCTCTTATCCAGAGCGACTTACAATGAGTACAGGCAAGTAGGGTGAAGTGCCTTGCCCAAGGACACAACATAATTTGGCACGGCCGGGGAATTGAACTGGCGACCTTCAGATTACTAGCACGACTCCCTCACCGCTCAGCCACCTGACTCCAGCTGTTATATTAAAACATATGAAATTCAAGGAGAACATTGACATACATGTGTCTACTAATGCACAGATGTAACTCACCTGGAGGGGAATGGCCTCCACCCACTTGATGAAGAAATCTGTCGCTGTGAGGCACTAGCGATTCCCATACCTGGATGCCTTGAACGGTCCGATGAGGTCCACATACAGTCAAATACGTGTTTTGGCGTTAAGTAATGGTGGGAAACTGTTTCATTTAAATGTGGAATGAGTAGAACTCGCCAATTATGTACCAAGGTGAAACAGGCTTGATGCTCTTCAACTCTGGTTGAAGGGTCAGCCACCAAGGAGGGTCATCATGTCTGATAAGAAAAAAACCTCTTCAACTCTGGTTGAAGAGCACCTCTGTCTTCACCTTTTCGAACTTCTGGCAAGGCACACAGGTGCGGACCTTGAAACAAACGATCAAGAGCAAGTTGAGACAATGTGTGCTTCTTAGCAGTGTGTCAACAACAATATTGCTACAGTTCGTAATTTATGTAGGTTTTTTTCTTATCAGACATGATGACCCTCCTTGGTGGCTGACCATCCTTGCCCCTCAAATACATACCTAGCAACCAGAATAGCAACCAGGATAGTTTCCCGCTGCTGGCATGCACAGTTATCTCAGTATTTAAGGTCGCCATAGCGACGGACACGTCCTTTTTGGGAACTATTTGGCCCTGGGACACTATTTGGCCTGGAAAGTAAGGTAATGTGATAGAGGGAGCTATTTTAATTACTAGCTCCACTCATATAATTCTAGCCGTAATTGGTAGCTCCGCCCATATCAGCCAAGCCCATTTAAACAGCCAGGTGTGAAGCCTGACCATTCCACAACGCAGTGTAAAACGCGTTGGGCTGTTTATCGTATGCCAAAATCTAGAAATCGTCAGACTTGACTTGGATCTCCATCCACTCCCAAACTTATCTGGGACCGGGTGAAGGAGTGTGGACTGCTCTGCGGGTATGTTACCGCGGTTAGCGGATAGTGCCATTATAGGGTAGTGCCATGGGGTAACCTATTCGCTTCATTTACAGAAACGTTGGCTGCTGCTTTGCTGCGTTTGTTCCCTGCTCCGTCGAGTTTGCTACTACTGGCCCATTATCGTGGGGGGACGAGGCTAGTGCTAACTAGTCTGGTTGGACTAGCTGATGACCGATACCGGGGCTGTCCTGAGTAGCGTGTAGTTGATTTGTGTTGTGTTTGTTTTTGTTCATTGTGATGCACTGACTCACTTTGAGGGTTTATCTCTGTCTACCTCGGGAGGACCTCTTTGGTCTTACGGAGTTTCTCCGCCATTAACCGTTGCTGTGTAGATTTACCCAAGTTTGATTATTTTGTTTTATTTGTGTGAAATTTCTGTTTTTTGGTTATGGTGTGATTTTTTTGGTTGGACTCTCCAATTAACGTGTGTGCATGTATTTTCTTTTGGCGCGGAAACTAACTCAGACCATGGATGTTTAGCCCAGGCTCTTAACTGATCACAGTACATCTTTTAATATTGTTCCCTTTGCTACTTACGATATAATAAATGATATGTATTTTTGGGGAAATCACATCTCTGTGTGTCATTTAGTTGACTGACCCGCAACTTTTCTAACTGGTTATTGTGTTTAGGTACACGCTTCCACATTTGGCGCTGCGAGTAGGGTATGTACAGAGATGTGTTTTTTCCCTAACTTTGTAGAGGGGTTTTGATTTTTAATTTTATACTACTTACTCTGTAAATGTTTTTTTGCATTAAGTCTTGAGTGATTCTGTATTGCGTGAGTAGGTGTTCTGTTTTAAGCAGCAAAGCGGCAGCTGACAAGACTGGGTTAAGACCTGTGGTCTTGGGCAGACGTGACCTGATTCGTAAGTGAACATTCTTTTCCATTATTTACCATGGAAACTGAATTGGAGGAGTTGCGTAGGCGGGTACAGACATTGAACACTGAGAATGAACAATTACAGCAACAGGTTGGTGCCGTTGGGGGCTCCCAGGCCACCAGTAGCAGGAGCATCCACACTCCTCTCAACCCAGAGGCAGGCACTAGTGCAGCTGCAGAGCGTCTAGTTTACCTCCCTAGAGAAAGGCGCTGTGCTACTTTTAGGGGTGGGGAAGAAGAAGACATCTTTGAATGGATAGAGGATATTAAGGCCAGTTTCAGGGTCCGTCGTCTATTGCCTGTAGAGGAGGCCCTGTTTATCCTCGATCACCTAGGGGGTTCTGCGAGGAGGGAAATTCGGTTTCGACCCCAGGGTGAGCGAGAAGACCCAACAAAGGTCTTTGCTATTTTAACAGAATTGTATGGGTGTTCTCGATCATATATTTCTCTTCAAGAGAAGTTCTTCTCCCGTAAACAAGGAGAAGGCGAGTCCTTACAAGACTTCTCACATGCCCTTCTAGCACTGATGGAGCAAATCATACAACATGCCCCCGGCGGTATGCCAAACTCTGGTGACTTACTGCGAGACCAGTTTGTGGAGCACGTGTTTGACCATGGCTTACGCCGAGAACTTAAGCGTTTTACGCGACTCAGTCCTACATCCACGTTCCTGGAAGTACGGAGGGAGGCTATCAGGTGGGTGGACGAGGGAATGAGTTCAGTTGACCAGAGAGCAAGGAGCTATTCTGTTCCAGCATCCTTTGCCACCCAATATCAGGTACATGGCGGTGGTACGGTGGCCCTCACCCCGACAGCTAAAAATATTGAATTGGCTGAATTGAAAGAAATGCTCAAAGTTCAACAAGAGCAGCTTAATCAACTTACCCAGGGTTTACAACAGTTGCGGTCACACCCGGCACTCGGTCGACCCTGGCCTAATAACCCAATTATTTGTAGGCGTTGCCACCAACCAGGTCATATAGCGCGGGATTGTACAAGAGCTTACAACCGGTCAGTAGAACAGGGAACAACAATACCACGGCAGTCACAGGATCAGAGTAGGCAGGCGGAAAACTTTCCCCCCCTGAATTAAAGAGCCACACTTCAGGAGGGGTATTGCTTGGCTCACAGGCCTCAGAAAATAGTAGTACCCAGGCTGTTTTGAAATTATTAGGCAATTGCCCTTCTGTTTCTATTATTATGGGTGGGGTTGAGGTTCCATGTTTATTAGACACTGGATCTATGGTGACTACTCTTTCTGAGAGTTTCTTTAGACAACATTTTGAGCCATGGGGCAAGGAAAAGTTGCATAGTTGTGGATGGTTAACACTCCGTGCTGCCAACGGACTAGAAATTCCATATGTGGGATATCTAGAGTTAGATGTTTTTGTCCTGGGAAAACCAATCTGTAATAAAGGGGTGTTGATTGTCAAGGACCTGCCTAACCAGGCCTTAGACAGTAGACTTCCTGGGTTGTTGGGGATGAATGTCATTCAGGAATGCTATCAGGATCTTTTCCACCAACATGGTAGCAAATTATTTGATCTTCAAAGTGTACAGGCCACTCCCGCATGGCAAGGTGCCCTACAATATTGCCAACAGGTGGGGGTTGAGGCCACCGGGGTTGTGGAAAGACCAGCAAAGGTTGGAAGTAGGACAGCAGTGCGGGTTCCTGCTGATTCCTTGCGTTTTGTAGCCGTAACCTGTTCTTTATTAGTTGGGGCTAACTCTATGATGTTGTTTGAGCCACTAAAGGAGCAGAGTTTGCTACCGGCAGGTCTACTGGCCTCAGTATCACTGGTCCCTGTGGTCAAGGGTGTTGCCCATGTACCCATAGTTAATGTGGGGGAGCAAGATGCACTGGTACAACCACATGTCGTGGTTGGGACATTATGTCCAGTCCAGGCAGTAGAATGGCCAGGTGGCGTTGTTGCAATACCAGCTGAAGAACAGGTTGGTGCTCAAGCAGTTTGCTCCTCCCAGACAGTGGGTGTTGATCGGGTAGGGAAGATGATCGCAGACATGGACTTGTCCCAGCTTTCACTCCCTGAGCAGGCCCAAGTGAGGATGTTGTTGTACAAACATAAGTCTGTGTTTTCAGCGGAAGAGGGTGATTTGGGCTGTACAAGGCTCATCACCCATGAGATTCCTTTATTGGACAATGTACCCATACGCCAGCGGTATCGCCGCATACCTCCTACAGATTACGAGGCTGTGAAACAACATATCCACCAGCTCATGCAGAGCCAGGTAATAAGGGAGAGCAGTAGCCCTTATGCTTCTCCCATAGTGATTGTGAGGAAGAAGGATGGCCAGATCCGTTTGTGTGTTGATTATCGGCACTTAAATAGTAAGACCAGGAAGGATGCTTTCCCTCTGCCACGCATCGAAGAGTCACTGGATGCCCTGTGTGGGGCCAAGTGGTTTTCCACGTTGGACCTCGCAAGTGGGTATAACCAGGTTCCGGTAGCAGAGGGAGATAAGAACAAGACTGCCTTTTGTACCCCGTTTGGATTGTTTGAATTCAATCGTATGCCCTTTGGCTTATGCAATGCCCCAGGTACATTTCAACGTCTTATGGAGCGTATGTTTGGTGACCAGCGGTTCCAAACATTACTGCTGTATTTGGATGATATTATTGTCTTTTCGTCCACTATTGACCAACAGGTGGAGAGACTGGAAATGGTGCTCACTCGACTGCAACAAGAGGGCCTTAAGGCTAAACTTGAAAAGTGTTGCTTCTTACAACAGCAGGTGAGCTATTTGGGGCACGTTGTGTCCAAGGATGGGGTATCCACAGATCCAGCCAAAATCAGTGCAGTATCTGAGTGGAGGCGTCCTACCAATGTCACAGAGCTGCGATCCTTTTTAGGATTTGCAAGCTATTATAGGCGCTTTGTTGGGGGCTTTGCTAGGCTCGCTGCCCCATTACATCACCTCGTGGCCAAAACAAGCGGGACCAAAAGAAAGCGAGGTTCTAGGGAGCCACTTGAACATGGTTGGGGTGAGGAATGTGAACGGAATTTCCACCTGTTAAAAGAGAGACTGGTGACCGCACCTGTTTTGGCCTATGCTGATTTTTCCAGGCCGTTCGTGCTCGAAGTCGATGCGAGCCATTTGGGGTTGGGGGGCAGTGCTCAGCCAAGAGTGTGATGGTAAACGCAGGCCAGTGGCATATGCTAGTCGAGGCCTTAGGCCCACCGAGAGAAACATGCAAAATTATAGCTCCATGAAGTTGGAACTGCTGGGATTAAAATGGGCACTAACTGATAAATTCCGAGACTACCTGTTGGGGCAGAAATGTATTGTCTACACTGATAACAATCCACTGAGTTACTTGAACTCTGCCAAACTTGGTGCCTTGGAGCAACGTTGGGCTTCACAATTGGCAGTGTTCGATTTTGAGATCCGCTACCGTCCAGGCCGCGCTAATGGTAATGCTGACTCTCTATCCAGGCAATATACGACAGTCCCAAGCTTGGAGCGAGAAGAGGGGTCGGCTTTGCCAGCAGCCCTTGTTGAGCATTTAGAAAGTTTCAGACCAGTTGAAGCAACGCAGCACACGGTTGCAGTGTTCCCTTCCACCACTAAGGTAGACCTTGGCCAGCTGCAGGAAAGGGATCCAGTCATTGGGAAGGTTCTCCGATTCTTCTCACAACAGCGTTACCCTACTAAAATGGAACGCCAGACAATGCCTAAAGCATGCTTAGAATTATTACGTCAGTGGGGAAGACTTTCTCTGGAAGATGGGGTGCTTTATCGCCACATTAAGTTGCCAGGGGATGGGGAGGAAGTAGATCAGCTAGTACTTCCAGAGGCCTTGCAGGAGGTGGTTTTTCAGCAGTTGCACAATGACCAAGGTCATCCAGGCAGGGATCGGACCTACGACCTGATTCGTAGGCGAGGCTTTTGGCCCGGAATGAGTGTTGACATTGAGCGGCGCTGCCAGAATTGTAGCCAGTGTGTGATTGCCAAGTCTACTCGGCCTCCTGCTCGTGCCCCTATGGCACATCTGCTGGCTTCAAACCCAAACCAAATCCTGGCTATTGATTTCACCATTTTAGAGCAGTTTAGTGATGGTCGGGAGAATATCCTGGTTATGACGGATGTATTCTCAAAGTATACACAGGTTGTGCCCACTCGTGATCAAAAAGCTACCACTGTTGCCAACATCTTGGTTCATGAGTGGTTTTATAGGTTTGGGGTACCAGCCCGAATTCATTCGGATCAGGGGCGGAACTTTGAGAGTGCCTTAATATCTCAGCTTTGCCAAATTTATGGGGTGCAAAAGACTCGCACAACCCCGTACCATCCACAGGGGAACGGCCAATGTGAACGTTTTAACCGGACGCTTCATGATCTACTCCGAACGTTGCCTCCGGAACAAAAGAGATCCTGGACACAGCACCTTGCCCAGGTAGTTTTTGCATACAACACCACGTGTCATACTGCTACCGGGGAATCTCCGCATTTTTTGATGTTTGGGCAGGTGCCGAGGCTTCCTGTGGACTTTTTGTTGGCAAGGGTGGATGAGCCCAGGGGCGGTCAGGTGGTGGATTGGGTGGTAGGACACCAACAGGTATTACAAGATACCTATACCAGGGTGAGAGCTAGGCTGGCTAGGGCGGCCGAACTCCGTAAGGCAAAGTATGATCAGTCTGTTAGGGATGAGGTGCTGAGCGAAGGTAGCTTGGTGTACATGAGCGACCACACAGTCCGTGGTCGCCATAAGATCCAAAATCATTGGTCCACCATTGCTTATAAGGTTCTCAAGACTCCTAGTGGTGATGGTGGGGTATATACCATAACTAACCCGTCTACACCCATCGTAGTGAAGCATGTACACAGGTCCCAGTTAAAACTGGTCCCAAATCCCATGTCACAACAGGCTCTGCCAGACCCAGGGTTGGGAGAGTTGTGTCTTGAAAGGGACTTCGAGGATATCTCAGCACTAGTAATCGTAAAACCTGGATTTGGTCCTGCCAGGGCAGAACCCTCTACTGTCATGGACCCACAGTATGATTTGTTACAACCATCTGTACACCCTATATGCATGTCTGACACTGGCCCTCGTGAGGCAGAATCCCCCCTTCCCATTAGGTCAGGACATGACCTGTCTGGTAGCTCTATAGATATATCCAGGGCGATGACAGATGGGCCTAGTACTACGAACATAGGGGGCCCAGTACCTATGGGAGACCCGTCACTTAATCAGGCTGTACTGCCACGACGGACCATCAGGGCTAGTGCAGGACAGCATTCAAATCTACACCACCTGCCAAGACATATGATAATTCGTACCATTAGCTCATCTCCAGGATTGGAGGACCTGCGACCCTCCTGTCCTGGTCAGACCATCGATGGCCATTTTAGACCATGGCTTTAGGTTGAATCATCGGGACGATGATTGAAAATCTGGGGGTAAATTGTGATAGAGGGAGCTATTTTAATTACTAGCTCCACTCATATAATTCTAGCCGTAATTGGTAGCTCCGCCCATATCAGCCAAGCCCATTTAAACAGCCAGGTGTGAAGCCTGACCATTCCACAACGCAGTGTAAAACGCGTTGGGCTGTTTATCGTATGCCAAAATCTAGAAATCGTCAGACTTGACTTGGATCTCCATCCACTCCCAAACTTATCTGGGACCGGGTGAAGGAGTGTGGACTGCTCTGCGGGTATGTTACCGCGGTTAGCGGATAGGTCCATTATAGGGTAGTGCCATGGGGTAACCTATTCGCTTAATTTACAGAAACGTTGGCTGCTGCTTTGCTGCGTTTGTTCCCTGCTCCGTCGAGTTTGCTACTACTGGCCCATTATCGTGGGGGGACGAGGCTAGTGCTAACTAGTCTGGCTGGACTAGCTGATGACCGATACCGGGGCTGTCCTGAGTAGCGTGTAGTTGATTTGTGTTGTGTTTGTTTTTGTTCATTGTGATGCACTGACTCACTTTGAGGGTTTATCTCTGTCTACCTCGGGAGGACCTCTTTGGTCTCACGGAGTTTCTCCGCCATTAACCGTTGCTGTGTAGATTTACCCAAGTTTGATTATTTTGTTTTATTTGTGTGAAATTTCTGTTTTTTGGTTATGGTGTGATTTTTTTGGTTGGACTCTCCAATTAACGTGTGTGCATGTATTTTCTTTTGGCGCGGAAACTAACTCAGACCATGGATGTTTAGCCCAGGCTCTTAACTGATCACAGTACATCTTTTAATATTGTTCCCTTTGCTACTTACGATATAATAAATGATATGTATTTTTGGGGAAATCACATCTCTGTGTGTCATTTAGTTGACTGACCCGCAACTTTTCTAACTGGTTATTGTGTTTAGGTACACGCTTCCACAGTAAGTTCGTTTTTTCAACTCATTTCTTGCCAAAACCTGTTTGTTTCGTTAACTATTGAAGTACAGTGTGTACTTCACATGAAAATAAATTGACATGACTAAGATTTTTCGAAGGCCTATAGTTCGGTAACGCCAGTTAGAAGATAAATATTTTTTTACAAACTAGCTTAAATAGCCTCGATCCCAGTTACGCCGGCATACGTTGGACTTAAACTAATTGTCAAATTCGATTTATTCACTCATAACTCTTTCTGCAAAAGTTAATGGTCCGAAAAAGGAGATATAAAACGGGGGTTCTAAACTGAGGTAAAACATTATTATGTGCAATAGGGGGCGCGCGAGACGGAAAGTTAGTACAAGCCGCTTCGAGTCGGGGTGCTGTTCACCCTGTCGGGGCTTATTTTACATAGCCTACATACATTATCCCGCTTATTACACGGCTACTTGCCAAAAAAATAACTTAACACAGTGTATTTTTACAATTTATTTGTTACCATTCGTAGTGTTGATCAGCAGAGAAATAGTTTGCCTAGACGTTGAACTTCATAGGCTTTGAACATTCTTTAAGGCCGATTTATACTACTGCGTTTTTACGGACACGGAGACAGGGAACGCCCTCTCCGTGTCCCTCGGAGAGCTCTACGTGCACCTCCTGATTTTCCTAACTATCCGTCCGTCATTTTACGGATACCCCTTGGCTGTGATTGGTCCGTATTAAGAACCGCTTGCGTCAGGGGCGGGGTTGCCGTGACCAACAAGACGAACAGAATCCTTTGACCGCCATTGCTGTACGTTTTTATGATTCATATTTCAGCTAAACAGTACATGTAAATCAGCATCTGAATTAAAATGTGACGAGAAATGGGCAGTGTAGTTGCTGAAAATGTGCTTATTTTATTGATGAAATGGCTAATTTGTAAATTTGCTCCGACTTTTCGATGACCTAGCTAGCATCGCAGTGCAGCGCCACCTACTCTTCTGGCAGTGAAGTGTTTTCAGCACCCAGAGCCTTCGGAGTAGTATAAATTCAACCACTCCGTCGGTGCGTCTGTCCGTAACGGATACGCAGTAGTATAAATCTAGCCTGGCTGCCAGCCCATCTTATCCCCGCCCACAAAATGATTTGGTCGGGAAGATGGGTCTGGGGAATCTCCGTTGGGGAACAACTAATTATCCGAACAAAAGCTGTTCGGACCAATGAAATTGTCAGGGCGGGCTTTATACGATGATGGACAGATGATCAACAGTAACGTAATCCACCACGTCACCAAAGAGCGCTTTGGTTGAATTCGTTTTCAACAAACATGGCTACCGCTGGAAAGCTGGGATGTTATGATTCTGCCATCGAGTCTGTTTTAGAAGACATCGACAGCGCATTAGTTTTGAAAGAGGAACAGAGAAACGCAATCAAGGCATTTGTCGATGGAAAATATGTTTTTGCCGTCCTTCCTACGGGGTTTGGTAAAAGTTAACATACTACGTTGCTCTGATTGGTTGTAGGTCTATCCAATTGAGCGAAGAGGCATTTGTTTTCCGGGTTCGGTTGAAACACGCCCCATAGTCACAGCCCAATGGAGAGTTCTCAGACTCATATTCTGACAAGAATTATGAGTATGACAACGTCAGGCTAGTAGGAGGGCAGAGCCAGGCTAGGATGAGGGAGCTGCTTAAAGGGAACGTTCTTTCTGGAAGAAGTCACGTGACCATGTGCATTGCTTTTTGCAGTGGTGGATCGATATAATCCATGTTCTACCTCTCGGGCTGCTTAAGAATAGGGTGCACGCGCAATTAGCTTGACTACTTAAATCTGACTTGAATTAGTAGGATTGCGTGAGCTGAAATTGGCCTTTATGGAACCGCTTTAGCCCCGCTTGACTTGTTAAGCTAATTCAAGTCAGTTTTGGGACTCAAGTCCAGCTTTTTTGATTGGCCTTTATGGAACAGGCCTCCAATCTGTCTCTTACCTCGTTGTGAAATCTTATTTCGTTATTTCGTTGTCGATGGCCGTGTGGCGTGTATCCTTAGTTTAGTATTACTTATGTTTATTTCTCAGTAAAGTTTCTCGTGCACTTGCATCTCAAAACGTTGACTCCTTGCCTGCTTTTTCACAGTGAGAAAGTCAGATTAAAGAGAAATAAGAAAATATTTTGTTTACAGTGACTGACATTTTTTCAAATGTGGAGTGGATATTTCTTAAATAGTGAAGTGAGATTTGTTGTTAGCAGAATTCTACTGTTCCGTTTCAATTCACTGGATAAAGTGTACCAAGGAGTAAAATATTTCACACTAACATTTCAGCAACAAAGCAGACCTATCTGTCTTTTTTTTGTTTGTGAGTTTGTCAGATCTCCAGAGGCTGCAGGCTATTAGGTGTCTTAGGCAGTCCTTAAATAGCTTTCTGACTGATGGAGTTGCTAAGATGACCTGAGAATATTACTAATACCAACAATGCTAAAATGGACCATGATGAATGCTATTAAGATGTAGTGAATGTGAATGTCACAATGAATGCTACCCTGCCAGGGCTAGTTTAACTTTATTTTGAGATAAGACTCCTCATTCATTTCTCATCTCATTGAGCTATGGAGGAACAAGTGCTAATCTCTCTTATCTTACACAAAGCTGCTTAAGGGTTAAGGGGTGAGTGATAAAGTGATAGTTTAGGGCACTGAATAGAACATAACAGGAACATACCATAACATACCAGAAGGTGTAAAGAAACCTATTATTATTGGATGGGGTGCCGACATTCAATCTGTGAATTTGCTGAAAAGGAGACATTCTAACAGGTCAATTTAGACATGTTTTATTGTGCAATGTTTTTATTGTGCTAATGCTTTACTCTGTTCAGATACACCTCTCTACACACATCTCTCTTTAAATGTGTAGGTCAATTTGAGAGCTCACACATTAAAAGCCCCGTCTTGAATGGAATCGAGTGATTAAATTCTCCATTGCTCAGGAGAGTGAAAGCTATGTGTTAAAAGTTGAATGTAATGCAAGTAGATGTTACATCTGTTACACACCAGCTGGGGGAGCTTTGTCCATAATATTGAAACGAAACAGTGATATACAGTAGGACAACTGAGTTTTTTCTCCCTGTACTTTACAAAAATCATAAAATGTATTTAAGAACATTTCATACAAGAATTGCAGCTCAAGGTGCTTTACATAAAATCAATGAAAACAATCATACAAGTAATAAAAGTAATAAAACCCTTCTGAGGCCGCAGTTATTGCGGTAATCACACAAGCCGCAGTCCTTGCGGTATCTCGACCCACAGTCTTTGTGGTTTCCCAATATAAATAAAATGTAACTCAACAAAACACAAGCCGCATTTTTTGCGGGAATCCCCAAAAATCTATAAAAAACATAATACAAGTAATAAAAGTAATAAAAACCCTTCTGAGACTAAATTTGTAAAATGCTTTGGTAAAAAGATAGGTTTTAAGCTGCCTTTGGAAATGTGCAGCGTGTTTGCTTCCCTAATATTTATGGGTGTGTTCTATAGTTTTGGGGCATAGTTGACAAAAGCTGCATCACCAATCTTCTTATGACTGCTTCTAGTGACCTCTAATAGTCCTGCATCTGATGATCGCAGTGTTCTAGCTGGTGTGTAGTTAGTAAGAAAGGTAGCAATGTAGCTAGGTCCTTGTCCATTTAGAGCTTTGTATGTGAGGAGAAGGACCTTAAAGTCAATTCTGAAGGTAACAGAATTAGCTAGGGAGTAGCTAGGACTGGACTAATGTGTTATCTTCTTTTGGTTTTGGTTAATAATCTAGCTGCTGAGTTTTGAATAAGCTATAGTCTTTCAGTGGTTTTCTTGGGAATACCAGCGAAAAGTGCGTTACAGTAGTCCAGCCAGCTTCTCTGCATCATTTTGGTTTATGAATGGTCGTACCTTCGCTATATCCCTGAGGTGAAAGAAAGCTGTTTTGGTCACTTTATTATTGTGAGAGTTGAAATTCAAATCTGAATCCAGGATTACACCGAGACTTGTCACCTCTGGTTTAAGCCAGGGGGTAATACAATTGTCTACTGTTTAATATTGTATGAGGGACAGTAGTCTAATTAAGGAACCTGCGTTGAGATTGTAGAACCTTGCTGAAAACTATAAATACAAATCAAATCAGTTTTTGATTTCATTTTTCATTAAATATGCATTTACATTTTAGAGCATGAATAAGGTCATATTGAACATTACAATTGTGTCACTAACAGTCTTTTGGTATTGTGATTTTGTATCACTGATGTGCATTTGTGGAGAAACAATAGCATATAAGTTATATGTTTGATTTAATCAAGAATATTTGGTTCTTGGGAGGATATTTTTGGGGGGGGCTTTATTGGAAACAAGTCTTCACACAAACTGTTTGCAGTTGATTTTGAATGCATAAGTGAGGTTGTTATACCCTATGTGGTGTCAATAATTCATTGCAGTAATATCTACTGGACAATAAGAGATGGTGTGCAAGTTAATACACCAATTTATAGAAAATACAATAAACAAAAATTGTATAAACAAAAGAAAAACAATATATGTATATAATATATTCATATTTTATTGAAAATAGATTATTGAGATGCTATTCCAGGGATTATTAGACTGATAATGCTCTACCTTGTCAGAATGTTGAAGAGTACGATTGTAGCAGTACAGGGATAGAAATGACCAGATACAGACAATTATTAGTTGTAAAAAAAGAAAAAGAAGAATAAAACAACAAAAAAACAGTAACATTTCAACCAACTATTCAATGCAATATTCCCATCTTACACAGACATATGGCCGATGTTTTGAAAGAAATTAAACTTAGTTAAGCAAAAAGATAATGGCACTGTTGAACAAATTGGCTTATTTGTCGGATAACACAACAACTAACACAGGCCTATCTTAGGCTTTACTTATTAATATATTCTCTTGAGAAAGGTTAAGAGTGTACCTATTGTAACGTACATATTTTCTGCAATTTAAAAAGGTGGATCCTGTCCAATGTCATAGAAAACATTAAAGCGAGGAACAACAAATTTACGAAATTTAATCTCACCATGTTGATAAATTCTTGGGGGACCGCCTTTTTCTGAATGTCACAGTTAACCCCTGACTGGAAAAATGCTTACAAGGAGGACCTACACTTTACTCTGCAGTAAAAAACAACAACCAACCATTCATATCCAGGGACTGTGTATAGACACCCGAAACAACTTTCCTATTCTTTCTCATGTTCCTATAGATTAAAATCAGCCTCTAGCACCTAACTATGGACATTTCTAAATCTGAAAAAAACTACCTCATCATTGACAGACCCCTAGAGTTTATTTTTTCAGATCAGAGGGTCTAAGGTGTTAGATTCTGGGTTAAGACCAGGTCATTGACTTTTCCAGCCTTGTGTGACAGTGACATGGTTAAAGGGCAGTGTCCTCTGATCCAAACAGCTTGGTAGCAATGGCCTTGCAGTCAGACACAGGGGCTTTGCCATCGAAGTCTGATGGCAGGATGTCTGCATCAAATTCCTTGAGGTAGCCGTCAAGCTCTTCGCCATGGACAAACACCTGCCAGGAGGAGGCCCAAGAACAAAGATCAGAAGAGGCCCTCTACACATACACTTTACTCTACGAGAAACTCCTGGAACGGGCATTTATTTACCCACCAGACATTGCAGAAACACATTCTTTAATAAGAGAGAGATAGAAAGAGAGAGAGAGACACATCCATGCACTCATCTCAGCTCATCTCATGTTCTCCACTCCAACTGTACACCTCACACCCTCAGTCCTCCTCCCCTCCTCACCCTCTCCAGCAGCTTGCTCTTCATGAAGGGTTTGACCACGTTGTAGGTGGTGGTGAAGTACCAAGGCTGATGAGTCACATGGACTGCCTTGAAACGAGCGGGGAAGGAATCCTACATTCAAGAACACCAAAACATCCTTTGTCAGTCTGAGGAAGCACTAGTGGGTCTAGGATTAGCACTAGCAGATGTTTAGTAATGATATATATTTATATCTAAAGGTGGTGGAGCATAGACCCATGGCTTTGATCCCATAGATAGATTTACATTTAGTCATTTAGCAGTCGCTCTTATCCAGAGCGACTTACAGTACAGGGACATTCCCCCAAAGTAAGTAGGGTGAAGTGCCTTGCCCAAGGACACAACGTCATTTTGCACAGCTGGAATCGAACCGGCAACCTTCTGATTAATAGCCCGATTCCCTAACCGCTCAGCCATCTGACTAGATAAGTGTGTATGGATATGGATCTACCCACAGGTAGATGGACTAGTTGAAGCTGCTCTGACCTGAAGCATGTCCACCATCTTCTTGAGCTCAGTGGGTTTGATCCCAGAGGCGTGCTGCATGGTGAAGCCCTTGAAGTTCTCTATCAGGACAAAACCATTGATCTGGGTCTCCTCGTTTTCCAAGAGCTTCTCCAGAATCACACAATAAGCCCTCAGGGTCTACAATACACACACACAGATACAGAGGTCATAATGTGGTGTGCTGAGACCAGTGTGACATAGTTACTGTGCACAGAATGTGCTTCTTTGGTCTTGCCTAGAACAATGGAACCAATGGGTTGCTCAACAAAAAATCTAACCCCAACCCCTTGACACTTGAGACCAATAGTCCAATAGAAGCTTAATTAATTTAGAAATTCCTAACCTCATCAAAGGTGACCTCCTCCAGGTCCCAGTTCTCAATGTTGAAGAGCAAGACCACATGGCCGTACTTGTCTCTGCTGGGCAGTACCATGGGGTAGCCCGCCTCGATGGTACTGCGCACTGCCTCCGGGGTGAGGCTCTCAAAGAGTTCCGGATACTCTTTTCTGAAACGCACATAACCTGCATACATGCAACAGATAAGGAGAACATTAAAGAAACCTTACAAGTGACAAGTGAGATATAGTTAATCAGTATAATTTGAGGAATATGATGAGGATCTAAAGTACACATTTAATTGTGTGTGAAAATTGAGTAGGCCATCTGACACAATCTCCAGTATTTAGGATGGGTTGTTGTAGTAGCCTTGATCCAGAGCTGCTTTCACATGATGACTGAACATCTGTAAAACCGTGTCTCATCTTCTGTCCCAAACCCTTTTATCCCAATGTGCCAACAGCATAACTATGCATGTGTGAGTGCATGTTTGTGTGTCATAGCTTCTTATCTTGATTCGCTAGACAAACCCCTTCTTTCCAGGCCACCAATTAACCTCAGGGAGCAAGCGCACATTCCTGTCTCACAACTCTGGGTGCCCCAGTATTCACCCCCTTTAAAGGGTTGTGTTATTGTACAATGTTACTTTTCAGCCAGTTACATTTGATATGTTAGAGACACATTCAATGGATGTGTATGTGTGTGCATGTGCGTGTGTGTGGTTCAGGCATGTGTCGTAGATCCAGAGACTGCATGAGTGTATGAGAAACAGTGGAATGGGCTTTGTTATCATGGCCCCCATTGTTTTTGCACAAACACACTGTCTCGGTGCAGGCACTGGACAGTTCCCAGCAGAAAACGATGGGTGCACAGGCCAACCATACCTCTTGCCCTATTTAAACACAAAGGACCTCTTTGTCAGGGGAACTTTGAAAGGCTGTGCCAGCCTGCAATTATCGGAGAGCATTCTGAGTGATGAGAAAACAAATATAAAAAACACAAAAAAATTGTTTGGCCCTCAACTACCCAATCACATCCAGTGTCCTCGACAGTCCATGTCCACAGTACTGTATGTATACAAAGTATGTATGTGTGTAGGTATGTACGTATTATTATAGTACATATGGATGGATGTACGGATGCATCGATGGATCCATGAAAAAAGAATGGATGGATAGATGTACAGACAGACAAACAGCCAGATGAATTGGGAATGTAATCGTAGCATTCACAAAGGAGTAATCCTCTATGACTTGACTTTTCCTCCTCACCCTTCATGAGCTCGTGGGACCTGGCCACGTCAAACTTGCGAGCTCTGATGAAACGTAGCAGCAGAGAGTCTGGCTTGTCTCGAAAGCGCTCCAGCACTGCCTTAGCTAGGTCATCCCCCTCTCCTGCCTTTTCCTTCATCATGGCTCGCAGCTCCTTCAGAGATGACATTCTGGTCTGCTCTGTCTCATTCAATTCATCCTTTGCCTTGGAAATGAAAAGTTATATCAGAGGACCATGTATTGTGGTGGTACACAAAGTACTGCTGTTTTAAAAAAAAAATATAGTTTAGTGTGATCCTCTCCTGGGATCTGGATGGTGTGTGTTTCTGTACCTTTTGTATGGTGTGAGCAGGCAGTTTGAGGCAGGGGCCAAACACTGGCCCATGGTCCTTCACAGTCAGGTGTTCCAGCTTGGACCTCAGAGCCTGCTCTTCCTCTGAAACCATGCGGAACGTTCCAGTCTGTACATGCACGCAGGCAAAAATGCATGCACACATACACACAAACACAAAGAGAGAGAGAGAGAGGGGGAGAGAGAAAGAAAGAGCATGTCTGAATACTTAGTTGTGGTTGACTTGTTGCCTTTCTGTGGGTCTATGTAAACTACACACACACACACTATAATCCCCTGCCAGTGCCCCACCCTAGGACAGATCACAAATGATGCAGAGTAGGCTGCTAATCTGTCTCACATGATTACAGAGACGTTTGCTAAACCCACCTCTCAAAAACACTAAGGATTCTACCAAAGCCTTCATCTTCTACAAAACGGGTATAACCAGCAACAGGCTCTGATATTCTAAAGACCCTCAAACAGGTCGCCAGCCTGCCCCAGCATTCAAAAGTGCCACCATGGGACGAGACAATAAGAAGTTGGCTGAAGCTGAGAACAGATCGGCATCCAGCTGTTAACCTTCCTATTAGTTGCTGAGAATACTTACAGCAGCCATGGTCATAGGATCTCGCAGGAGTCACCAACACTGTGAACAGAGAGGAGCGCATAGGGGCCCAAATGCTTACTTTTCAGATCATTTTAATGACTAATGACTATGTTCATCATGGATCAATTTACTGCCTTCCCATACAGTCTAGATTCCATTACAACTCAGGGGTGGTTTCAATTTAAAAGGTCACAGAATAAGCTTGGTATTATTTCAGTTTCCTGCATTTACTTAGGATAAAGATATTGGCATTCATTCAGTTCCTGAATTTCTCAGTCCTTAGAATCAATTTTTTTATGTCTAGCATTTGAATTCTGTGGATATGCATTTTCTAAGTGGCAGATTGTGTTTGATTGTACAGTGTCTCTTTTCAGTTCTATAAAAGTAACCTCCTTTCAACTCTCTAGAACAGAGTCCATGCACACAGAACAACTAGTCCACAATCTTAGTTGTAAATCTCTCATCCTGTACAGTCCCTCAAAGCCACACAATCACAATATATGTATTTCTTTTTTATAAAATAAAGATTTACTTGATAGCATTTATCTTTGAAAGCCAATTAAATGACCATCTATCAAATATCAAGTTAGGTAATGCCACTTGTTTAATCTCATAAAACAATCTCTCATCACAACCCAGAATTGCTTGAATCACTGGATAAAATCAGACCTTGGAATTTGTCTGAACTAATTGTAACTCTAACATTTTATTGTACGATAACATATGAATACCCCAGCCTATCTCGGGTCTGCTTAACCTTACCTTAGTGCTGGACCACAGGGAGCTGGACTGACAGGGATGGAGAGAGTGAGAGAACCTGAGAGAGCTCTTGAGAGTGACAGCAGAGTGGATGAGAAGGCATGTACAGGGAGGGAGAGAGAGAGAATGGGGGTCTTGAGGGAGGAGGGAGTGTCACTCACAGAGAGATTAGCACGTCACCCTGAATTACTAGGAGGTTCTAATTTACATCATATGAACCACAGAGTGAGAGAGGGGAGAAAGAGAGACAAAATGAAGAACTACAGCAGATATGGATGTGACCAATAACTCAACTCCTGTCATCTGTGTGACACTAGCTATGCTGACATGCTCCTCCATGCTGCAGACCTCCATGCTAATTATATGTTCTGAACATCACACAAATCATGCAACCATAGATTTAGCTCAGAAGGAAGTGAGTATTGATGGCCAAAACATAGGAGCCCTGGTCACAGCCAATTATACCCATTAAAAATTAATCTCCCAGCACTCCACAAACATCTTCAGAGGGCCCTGTTTTGGACCAAGATTAGGGATTATATTTTTATCCATGATTGCATAACATCAAACCATTCTAACTATGTCAATGAGTCAGGAGGCAGTTAGTGTGAGTAATACGGAGAGCCCACTCTGCAAACCTCATTTTGTAATGAGGCAGGGTTGGAGCTTAAACAACCTTGCACAACAAAGTCAGATACAGAGGAATGGACATCCCCATCGATCCATGCTGAGTGAATCAGATAAACCCACTAGATGTAAAGATGATGCAGGATCTAGTTGACCTACTTCAGTGGCTACAGCTTTGTTCATCACTTGTCTGATTGACACTTTATTTAAAAGCACTAAAACCAATCAACATTTCCTGGAAAGGTAGCTAATGTTGATGACATGCTTGTCAGCTTAATTGAGAAACTGTGAAAATACCATACCCTCATTTCAGATGGTCCACATGGATATCATTAGTGAAATCCAGAGAAAACTTTAGTGTGAAGCATACTGTAGCAAGCAAAAGAGAGCACGTAGGCTGACTTCATTAGTCAGTTGTGCATGTAGTCCTCTTTCTAGTCTCGATACTTAGATAATTAAAAACATGTGAGTAATATGTAGAAAGGGCAAATGTCAGAGCAGTCACACAATGTGACAGAGAAAGATGTTCATCCATAGCCCTCCTCTCTACCTTCATGTCTAATGGGGTGGGGGGACTGTACATGGTATGAAGGGGAGCGGGGTGAGGGAGAAGTGGTTAAAGAGCTCTGGGTGAATGGTGGGCATGTCTGTCCCACACCAAAGCCCTGCTGCTCTGTTGGGCTGAGACAAATCCAGCTAGCAGGCCTGGCCCCTCGGTCCCCATAGCTCCAGTGGACTCCCCCATTGTTCCTCTTTGAGCAACCGGGTTCTCATTAGTGGGTCCTTATAAATTACCAGCTTCTACTCTCCCAAACCAAATGGAGGTCCAACTATGTTGTCTATAATAACTGGCACGGTAATGGACAATTGTAATTTCTGGTACGGAGAGAAAACTCTTTGATGGTTCAAGAATGTCCATCAGTTGATGTCACTGTGTGCATCCCAAAGCCCTCCATTACATAAGATCTCTCTGCTCAAAGACGTTCTTGTTCACCCCAATATCTTTCTCAGACCCTGGAATGGATTTTTGTCACTCTAGGGTCTACGGTCATCATCTCTGTAGTTTATCCTGCTGTTCTATTGACAGGACCTCCTGGATATTGATACACAGAAATATGTGAGGGTGTGACATTCACCACCAGGGTACAACATGGACACGTATGTATTGCCGGCGGAGCGGGGGGGGGGGGGGGGGGGGGGGGGGGGGGCAAAACGTTTTTCCTCCAATGTGTTATGCAGAGGGGAGACTGGCGTTGGTCATGGTTTGGAATGGAAGGGAGGAACAGGACAACGGCGGATATCGCTATTTAACCCTTGTGTTATATTCGGGTCATTCTGACCCATCAGTCATTGTGACCCACCGTCGTATTGCGACAACTTTACCGCATACAAAAACAAAGTGAAGCATTTTCTTTTAACCGTTGGGCTGTCTCAGACACCCCACATTGCGAAGGTTAAAAGAAAATTGTTTTTATTTGTTTTTGTATTGGGTAAAATTGGGTAAACACAACGATGGTTCGTTATGAACCTTTGGGTCATGTGACCCGAAGGCAGCACAAGGGTTCAAATGCTATTTTGACGATGTAGTTAAGGCGGCAGGCGTGTGTTGCTTAGGCGGCCGCCTTAACTGAAAAGTGCTGCGGGAAACCCTGAGCTTCCTATCTGTACTTGTGTAGTCGAAAGGTTCACTTCAATATACATCAGGAAATTTGAGCTTGAGAGATGAAGCTTGTTGAACAGGCTGGCTAAAACTACTTTACCTGTCCACTACCATTAACCATGAATTCAGTACTGTTAGTTTGGGGGTCAATACTCCCACCTAGAGGCAGAGATAACAAACCACACTAAAACTAGTACACCATGAACCACATGACATTAACCCATAGATGAGGACACGAGTAACAAGACCAACAAAGCTCCAATAATAACACTGTTGACCATAGCCATGAGCATTGGCCACATTTCAAAACAGGCCATGGACAAAAAGAAAATTCAGCACACACCATAATCAAAAGCTCTATCTTCTCTTTCGACAGGGTTATCAGAAAGGAGACTGCAGAAGTAAGGGAGTGTTGAACTTCAGTGTTTCCCCTACCATTATATTAGGGGGGCGCCCCGCTCCCCCCAACGGCACCCCCCGCCCCCCCCCTGGAAGGTCAAGTTAATAAAATAAAAAATAAAAATATAGCGCCCGATACCTTTCCTATAAAACATGTATATAGCTTGCTCTTTTATTAAACAAACTAAATGGCCTTATGTTATTTATCTTGTTTACACGATGCCATGTAATTTTTGTCTCTGCATGGTCGGGCGACCATGTCTCTTCATGGTCGCCTCCGCCTCCTCCCCCCCCTTTGCAACTTTCCTCTGCCTTCCTTAGAGAACCACTGATCTAACATGACTGGTGTGAGATGTGTAATAAAGCTGAAGAAGTGCATGATCTGACCTTCCCAATTCGATAACCTTTGACTGCAAGTAGAGGAGGAAGAAATGGCAGAGAAATTAATTATTAAATAAATACAAAGTTATCACAAGGCCCTGACTCATGGATAGTGATGGTCAAATTTCCTAAATTGACAGTTAATCTGGCATTATCAGGCTGCTTTTTACAATAAGGAGCAGAACTAAGCTCTTAAAAGGAAAAAATCTTAGGTCTGCAAACAAACTATCCCAACACAGCCCTGATCACAACAGTTTATCACATCCGAGCATGTGGAGGGAACATGGAAAACAATTGGACATTGTCCAAGCTGGTGACATACTTAAGACATGCTGAAATTAGGGAGTAATGTAGTACAGTACATCTAATTGATCTAATCTGTAAGGCACATAATACTGAGGTATTATGATACAGACACAAATGTGTCATGTTCCAAACATTAGTAGCATGTGTGCAATGTGCTAGAATCACAAATTGTGGTTTTCTCCTACTGTTTTATACAGAAAATACTTGGTAAAATGTGTTTCTATGAAATAGGATACACACTGACAGGGCTGGAACATTTTCAATATAAGGTGCTCCACAGTGGGTCTTCAGTTTGGTTAAAGATCAGCCACTTAACAGTATAATACTTTAACTCACCACATTCTGCAGTCTTAAAATAGAGCTCAGTTGAACAAAGTGTAAACATAGGATAGCACATATAAAGAGATACTGATACAGTTTATGAATCTAGTACCATTAGATCACATTATTTTAGTTTTAACAGCCCTTTGTCTCAACTGGTTTCTTCTAAATATTTGCCACCAGACATTGGAAATCAAACACTTGATGTCAGTTCTATGAACCTTTGAGTTGAACAATTATAATAAAGTTTTAAAAAAAGAAAAAAAACACCAACTTCTGAAAGTTTTCAATAAAAACATTGGGATAGAAACACTGAAACATCCACAATAGTTCAAAAGAAATAGTTGAACCTGCTTCAAGCATGGGGCCTGTACTCCCATCAAGGCCCTTGGGTTTTACATGGGTAGATCCAACCCATGGTGCTCTCTCAGCCAATGAAGGTCAGGCCCGCCATGACACTGAAGCCAAGCAGGATGAAGAGGACCTTGAGCAGTTGGTTCTCTGCAGAGTTGAGTTCATGGGGCAAGATCTCCAGAAAGGTAATGTAAACAAATGTCCCCGCCGCCAACCCCTCCAGGATGGCCTGGATCAAAGAGCCAGCTGCCAGCTTTGCCTCAATCACTCCGATGCCCAAAGCTATACCCAGCGGTGACATCATTGCGAAGACACCAATGTAAGCTACCACCCACATGGGCCGCAGTGCACTCTGGACCAGTTTCACTGATAGGCTGAAAACGATTATGCTTTTGTGAACCAGAATGGCAATACAGATCTCCAATACCTGGAAGTGAAAGAGAAAACAGCGTTTACCATAACAAGTGCATGTAAAATTGAATGTATTGTATTTTTTCTTTTGAGATAATTAAAAAAAAATCTTTATACTCAAGAAACCAACTATTCTCTGGGTAAATGCAACCCAATCCTAAACCTACAACAGTTTATTTTGGGTGAATAGTTTTCATTATCAACCCATGGCATCAGCTGACAGTACATGAGTAGCAGCCTGAGGATGTGGAAGAAAGCATTTCCTATGAAAGTGACCTGCTTCCTGTTTTAGAACACATATCCTCATTGAGCCTTAACCATTCTTTCTAGAAATGTTCTCCCTGGTAAAGTTCTCCTTTACACGTTACATAAACCAAAGTCACATGCTACAACTCATTCAGCTAAGAACAGCAATTTCTGTAGTTGGCAGTCTTGTTAGTATGGTACATGAAGGGTAGTGAGTTCACTGTAGACAGGACAGGCTTCTGTAAATCTTTGAACTTATTCAATTGTGCAGTACACCAGGTGACGGATCTAATGTGACATACATGGCAAACATAAATAGCACAACATAGTATAACATACACAGTAAACATGTTGTGTTTACTTCAAAAGGTTGTCGACAAAGCTCATACCTTTGCATCTGTGGTCTGCAAGCCTATGGCTAGGCCCTCAAACACAGAGTGAAGGGATAGAGAGAGGAAGAGCATGAAAGAACGGAAGGAAGAGTGGGCCTGGTGGTCAACATGAATGTGATGGCCGCTGCCTTCCAAACTGCTGGATGTGGTTCGTCCATGCCCATGCCCATGGCCGTGTCCATGACCATGACCACTGGAGTTTATCAAGGGGGATCTCTCCTCAACGGACGCTTCTTCCTTACGGCAGCTGAGGACAATTCTCTCAAGAATGAGGACAGTGAAGAAGCCGGCAGCCATGATGAACTCAGGGATTGGGAAGCTGGTCTATTTAAGACAGATGCACATGGACTTTAATTCAGTTAAAGCTTCCCTCTTTAATACGTTATCATTTACCAACCACACAAAGGGTTATGGTTAGTGGTATACTATAAATACACATGGCCAAGGGATCCAAATTAACTGCAAAAATGACAGCTGGCTGTCTAAGCCAAAACTTTGAGGTTGCGCCTCATGTTGTTTAATTGATGGGAGTGGGGTCAAACTCACCTCCACCTTCCGTGATTGTAGCTCAGCACTGATGTCTGAGAGATAGTCTGGGATGATGTCGAGCAGACAGGCAGACAGGAAGACGCCTCCAGCAAAACAGCTGATGAAACTCAACACGATTCGATGGGTCTCTGCATCACAAACATGCAAAGCCCTCTTACTGTTTGATTTAATTTTTACAGTTTCAGGGTGAACAAGTGTATCTCATATAGCTTAAATATAAAGGAAACCCTTATAGACTGTTGCTGTTATTCTGTTAACATCTAATGAGTGGATACAGGGCATGAAATTGCGACCATTTTGGTCGCATATACTCCCGAAATTGTATCTGTGCGACATTAAAATATATTTGGGAGCATTTGTGCGAGTGCAAATAATGGTTATGGTGCGACCTGTTTTAATTTCTTTACAAAACTCTCGCTAATTAGCCTACTACACAGTATGTGTATACAGTGACCGTTCCATCCAACGTTACATAACCAATTAAACTTAATCTACGTTCTCAATTTTAGATTTTCAGTCACTTCTTGTCACTGCGATCCGTTGTCACGTGACAAGGAGATAACTAGCGCGCAAAATAAATCTACAACATAAACATAAATTATTTAGTTGTGGTGCTACTTAATATTTGGTAGGTGCTCCAAATTTTTTGCTGGTGCTCCTAAATTGTGGCACTAAGTCGAAAAGTTAATTTGAAGCCCTGTCGGACAGTTAGCCTACCTAGTGATTATTCAAATCTATTTAGGCTTTTAGCCCTGTAATAAGACCCGGTTTAAAATTACAACATCACTTTTAGCTCTCCAAACAACACATTTGCAAATCCTATATATTTTTTGAAAGACCACATTACATAGCCAATGGGTCCTATTGTCTTGCCTTGCAATGCCATTGGATAAATGTGGTCATTTTTAAATGAGATGGCAATATGAAAAATATCACTTCTAAGTGATATTAGGCCCATACTTAATCTTTCTTAAGGTTATCAAGGAACGGGCAACACAATGCTTCGGCAGACTTGAATAAAGCTACCAAAGCATCTACTACTGCAGTCACTTCTTTCTAACACAAATGAAATGGAAATAACTTGTCAGAATCCATTTTGGCAGGACAGCGGCTTTGGGAAAAGTCAACAATCTGAATGAAATGTTATTGTAATTGTAATGCTCTCTCTTGGAAGTCGCTTTGGATAAAAGTGTCTGCTAAATGGATAAATGTAAATTAAGAGCACTCTTGTTAAATCTATAGGCACACCACAGCATGCTTTGGTCACTGCCTGAATGTTCGTCCTTAACTTTGGATAAGAGGTTATCTAGCCTACCAAATATGACTGGAGGTGAAAAAAACGGCACTATCAAATTAGTAAAGGACCACAGAGGAAAGAAGTTTACATTATTTTGAGAGTACAAACATCCCCTTATCCTCCTAACCATAGGAGACTTCCTCTCAGGTAATATTTGACTAACGTGATCAAATGAGGATCTTCGCAGTATATCTTATCTCAGTCAGGTGACTTCACTTCGTTCTCACTATGCCTCAATAATGAAACTCAGATGTAGGCTATTCTCTGCATGAACTATCACTAACTGAATGAACAAAACTTTGGCCACATGTTGCGAGAACTATAGTTTAAAAGAACCACTTTTGGGTAGGCTACTCAACTGTAAATGACTGTAGTCAATATCAATAGGAGCAAATAGACACTTGACTGCATTGCAAATTGTAGAACGCTACACACCATATAGGCTACAATAATTTGCCTATGCCTACAATCTCAAACCCATCCATGCAATTCATTCAAAGTCTAAATCTAAAGTGTGAAATAAATACATCAAAATGCATGTTTTGCTACCTGTTCCGCTGGTTTCTCTGAAACATCTCATCCAAGCAGGGATAAATCCGAAAAGTAGCGTTAAAAACAATAAACCCACGAGGGCGCCTATTTTAATCTGTAAGAGGTAGTCCATTTTGATCTGGGCTACTGTTTGTCAAACTCGGAATAATCGTTTGAATTTTACCCGTTCGGTACAGTAGTGAGAGTAAATATATAATTAGCCTCACTTCAAACAGGAAGTTTGGGACACAATTGTTACAGCCTACTGTGTGCGCTGCATAATACAAAAGATCCGCTATAAACAGATCACTGAGATCTTAGTCTTCTAAAGTAAAAGTGTTCACTGTAATCGAAACTATCTTATTGTTATAAATCTGGCCTGCCCATAGTGCCCAAGAGCTAGCTAGAAATGTTTACATCTCGCCAGATTTTGGACTCAGTACTTTCTAGTGCTAGCTCCACCCCATAGATATATATAAACACTAGATGTCTCGTCCGCGTTGCCGGACAACGGAGTCGAAAGTCCGCACATGGCGGCCATCTTGCTACAGGCAACTCGCTCACCCATAACATTGTGTTGATGCTACATGTACTTTTTAAATGACCATAACTTGCTCAATTTTCAACCGATTTTGAAACGGTTTGGTTTGTTATCAACGTCAGAGATGTCGGTTTGCCACTGCATACTTATGAATAATTATGTTATTTTTTTTAAAACAGAATAGAAGTATGCAGTGGCATAACGACATCTCTGACGTTGATAACAAACCAAACCGTTTCAAAATCGGTTGAAAATTGAGCAAGTTATGGTCATTTAAAAAGTACATGTAGCATCAACACAATGTTATGGGTGAGCGAGTTGCCTGTAGCAAGATGGCCGCCATGTGCGGACGTTCTAGACTCCGCCGTAAGACATCTAGTGTTTATATATATCTATGGCTCCACCCACTCTATGCTGCACTAAGGAGTAGCCTATAGCCTATAGGCAAACTATAGGCTTTCAGCAAACTATAGTTTGCTGAAGTTGTTCGATTACATCAACATTCACATCGTATGTCTTTCAACGTTGATGGCCGTTAAAATGATTTACTTTCTATATTTTAGAAGCGTTACTTTTGACCAGAAAATGATTCCATTCAAAATCCGAACACTTTTATTAGCCTACCCATTGATATTCCCACATTGGATTATTTTAGCTTGATTTGGAAGGTTGGACTCTTGACTGTTTTTGCACGAGAGATAAGATACAAGTTAATTTGTTAATTAAAACTGTTGCTGGTCAATAAGCCAGGCGCCACAACAATCTCTATCGATTTTCACCAACTGTTAAACTGTAAAAACTAACAAAAAAGTATCGTTTTACGCCTATCACATGTCCTCTTGACATTAACATTAGTGAACGAATAGGCTACAAAGAAACATGTAAACAAGGAGCGTTTGACAACCAAACTCCTTCATTGGATTAATGTTCATGACGAAAGACTCCTGCGCCGGAAATGTATTTCAACGCTGATGTGTTGCTTGGGCACTCTCTAGACATAACATAGCGAGTTGTTATTCTTACAGCACTTTAATATATCTATATAGCCTATGAGCGTGCTGTAGCCAGAAATTGAAACAGTGCGGAGGTCGATGTCAGAAAGGGTCTTCAACGTGAAGGGAAAAGCAGAACAGTGTTACAGTCCCAATGGCGGTATGGAGTTTTCATATTTGCAATTAGCCAGATATTTTCATAGATACGTACTCTCTTGACTTAATATTAACATTTTGTTCCAATGTTGAGTTAAAAAATGTTTTTGTTATTGACGAGGCTAACCCATGTTTCAATGCACACAGCCCAAAGGTAAGGTAGGCACTAAAGGTAAGAAGCAAATATATGAGGAGAACGAGGCGACGCTCAAGTTCTACACAAGAGTCATCTTGGGAGCGAATGTAAGATGGCTATAACACGACTGGTGTGGCACAAACTTTGAAACTATTGATAGAAATAGACTATTTGCCACTAATATGCAGCCTATTAATGGTATTAACACTTTAACTTTCATTTAGGCGATATACACTGCCATAAACCTCTTGGTCTTCAACGGCTCATCCACTTTTTGGACATGGGTGAGAATATTTTACACTATGCAGAGATCCTTTACTTCAACAGTAAATAAATGGGATGATTATAACGAAGTACACATACTATGTGCTGCCACTTATCCGTCCTGATTGCGTGCTATCACTCATTTCCCCTTGTCTCCTTTTCTTCTCTCTCAAACCCTTCTTGTCTTTCAATACACATTTCCTTCTCTAGCTGTTCCTGGTGTTTGCACTGGCTGTGTATGTTGGCAGTTACCGTTCTATGTCCACCATGGCTAAACCAGTATTGGCGGAGGATGGGAGCCTGCTGGATGGAGGCATAGACCTGAACATGGAACAAGGCATGGCAGAGTGAGTGTTCGGAATCAGAAAGGGAGATGATGGGGATGGGTTGGTGTGTATCCAAAATGATCAAAGGAGTTATCTTTACCTCAAGTTAGTCAAGAACATTAACTTAACAAGGAAATTAAGTTGAGAATCTAATATCTCAGTCTGTTAACTGTTTTAGGCACCTGAAGGATGTAATTCTTCTTACTGCAATTGTTCAAGTGCTAAGCATCATCTCCTCCTACTTCTGGTACCTCTGGCTACTGGTAAGTCTTTTTATATGGCATTTCTATGGTGTTTCCATACCCCTTTAACCTGTCATTGATGTATTGATGTTATTGCAACAGCCTATTGTAGCATGTGGCACATTTGTTTTAATGTTTATCTCTGTCCTACCCTTCACCATGTCTCTTTGTCAGGCTCCTGCCCGTGCACTGCACCTGCTGTGGGTCAACTTCCTGGGTCCCTGGTTTTCAGCAGAGAGCCCTACAGCTCCAGAGGAGGTCAATGAAAAGAAACAGAGACGGCAGGAGCGCAGACAGATGAAGAGATTCTGACTATGCTGTGCAGACTGCTTTATTTTTTATACACAGAACCTAATATACAGTTGTCCATGAACTCTCGAGTTAAGTTATTCAGGAGGAACAGGCGTGGACAACGAACCAGACCCTGTGGTACAACTGGCTTACCTCTTCTTTTCTCTCTCCATCCCAACTGCTATACTTTTCTTAATTTCACTTTTACATTTGAAGAGTTAATCATGAAATAGTCTCTCTCTTTTTTATAATAATTTGGACCAGGGATTCATTACCAACATGTGTGAGGGATATCTCAGTACACTTTTACTATCCCCTTCACCTTGGAATACTCTCCTTCGATAGTCATAGACTTCTGGTTATATAAGACATAATATGTGTATATGTAAGTACCTGTGTCCTAAGTGTCCATCATACAGCTGTCATAAATTCAGTGTCATGGCCTTGAAGGGAAAAGGTGAGAGAACTGAATGATAACACAATTTTGTGATGTTCTGTTGGTCTTGGTCCAGATTTACACAAATGTTTTACATATTGTTCTTCAGGTCTCTTTTTATGTGAGACCATCTTGCCTGGATCCAATCCAAAACAATGTCTCTAAACATGAACATAGTACCAATCCAGATTTTCAATAAAAAATAATGAAGACATTTATAGATTTTCAACTTTCCAAGTAAATTTATTTGAACAGATTAGCAATATGATGTTCACTATTTTTGCATTGGCATGCGGGGTTGTTCTAAAAAGCAATGGCTTCTTTTTATCAGTTAATATCTGTGTGCCTAGATTTTGTTCTGTCAAAGTCTTAATGTACAGATACATAAAACAATTGAATAAAAAGACAAGATAATAATATTTCTAGTTTAGATGTTTGTTGCATGAACAATTTCAACAGTGGTAATAGCCTACAATTTAAAGATGAAACACTAGTTGAATGATTTCTGTTGTTGAAATTATGGGGAATATTTTATATATCCACTTTGGTGTATAGCCTATATGGATGTGGATCAAAGATTGTGGTTTATTTCCCTCCTCCGGACCATCTAGGTTGATATTATATTCAACCTATCCGGAAGTGGCCTTGTTGCTAAGCTGCAAGTCAGTTGTCTAGACTATAGACTCCTCAAGTCTCGAGTTGCAGCGGCATAAACATAACAAGTTGCTTGCAATCAAATTGATATTAGTTGTAGATAGCTAGCTAGCTATTGAAATCTGGGGATTTTCGTGTAACATCTTCCAAGGGGAAGGTTAATGAGTTACACTTTCAGGTAGGTTTGCAATATGAAGTACGTTTTGATTTGGCACCTGCTTTTTAGAGCTGTCTGACACAGTAGTTTATGTAGCTACTGTAGCTAGAGCTAGCTACCTCAGTTAGCTACAGTAGTCCTTAACGTCAGTGACTTTGTTAGATAAATGTTTTTTTAAAACGTCTCTGTGAACAAAACCTAAACTAATTAGCTTCTATTACTTGATAAAATCCCGTCTCATGCTACGCTCACTATTGGGTAGCAAGAAGCCAATTCACTATCCATCCGGCAACTTTCGAGCTACTGTAGACTAGCGTTAGCTATCTAGCTTGTCTAATAAACTAGCAAGTCCAGCTAGCTGGCATTAAGTTGCATAACCTAGCTAACAGCTAACTAGAAAGGTATAACGCGGCAAGGGTGGGGCCATAGTATTTCAAATGTATGCTCTACCGGCGCAGGATGCATGCTCTAGTGCGATAGGTAGCTAGCTAATAAGCTACTGTGTTGGGGGGGGGGGGGGGGGGGAGTTCGCCTTTTACTTACAGTAGCTCTATAAACCTGTCCGACAAACTATTTGTTAAACTGAGTACGAAGCTGATGTAAGCCAATTTTAGGTTGATAAAATAATAACATTTTATTTGTTTGTCATTGGCAGTTTTAGGAAAAGCTACCAGAAGATGTGATGAGAAGCTGACCTCTACAAAGTTAACTTTAGCTCATTAATTTATAACACCTGTCATTGACTGGGTCATCTCTCTTGAAATTAAGTATTATCTTTACAACCAAAGTTAGCATTTGGCAGCATTACGTTATTATTTGTTGCTCTTATACACCATTATGGCGGTGGCCAATACTACTAAGACATCATGGAGATTACGTGAGTATTTGTCTCTCTAGTCATCTTTCCCCATCGTCCTGATCAAATCTTTTTGTGGTTGCATGAAGACCAAATTACCATAAAATAAAGTGTGTGTGATCTGTAGATTCCCTGGCCTTTGCTGTGTAGATCAGTAAAACACTGCCTGATATTGCTGTGTTTCAGAGGAGATTGTGGCCCACTCTAGTAATGTGTCGTCGGTGGCTCTGGGGAAGAGCTCGGGTCGTCTCCTGGCCACCGGAGGGGAAGACTGCAGAGTCAACATCTGGGCCATCAGCAAACCCAACTGCATCATGGTAAATTACTGCTATAATGTCTGTCTAATGTTGTTTTATCTGTTTAAGGTTCCAATGTATTAATCTTAAAATAAAAATACATAAAAATGTACAGAAATGACACCATAATATAATTCTCTCTGTCCTCTATCTTTGTCTGTTTCTATATTGCTTACTCTCTGAAGAGTCTGACTGGTCATAACAACCCAGTCGAGTGTGTGCAGTTTAACAGCTCTGAGGAGCAGGTGGTGGCAGGCTCCCAGTCTGGATCACTGCGTGTCTGGGACCTGGAAGCAGCCAAGAGTAAGTTTGCACTTTCCATTTAGAGTCAGTAGTTTGTGTGTGCACGTATACATCAGGTGAGTGTTATTGTCTCACTGTATATCTATTTAACTATTTATCTGTTTATCTAGTTTTAAGGACCCTGATAGGACACAAGGCCAATATCTGTAGCCTGGACTTCCATCCATATGGAGAATACCTGGCATCTGGCTCAATGGACACCAACATCAAGGTGTGTGTGTATTTGTTTGTGTGTGTTCACTGTCCATAGGTGTGCAGCTTATTTATTAGAGATAAATGCCACTATTTGCTGGTAATAGCATGGAAGAATGTAATTGCCTTTAGGACAGCTGTTTTTAATAGTATTTTTTATTTATTTATTTATGCACAACACACATAAAAAAGTGTGTAAATATTGTGTAAAGTGTGTAATATATCTTGTCTTTTTCAAGTTTGTGTTCATGTACAATTTTATTATACAAAACATTGTTCCCCTTGCTGAGGTTGAACTGGTCTCTTGAATAAGAGATTTAAATCTCAATAAGAATAAATAATCAATCAATCAATAATTCTTTGTTTGGCCAGCTCTGGGACATTCGGAGAAAGGGATGTGTCTTCAGGTACAAGGTAAGATGTGTGTCTGTGTGGTTGTGTTTGTAAACAGTGCCATAGAAGAGAGCCATTGATTCCTCAGAATATTTTAAAGGATCCAACAAAGTGTGCCAAGGTTGTATAGTTAAGAAGAGCCCTTGATCAGGTTGAAAAATCTGGCCCTTTAAGCAAAGGGAACAGGATAGGAACCTGTTGATCAGTGGCTTGTTATCCTGTTAGCTGTGCTGGCCATGGGAATGGCTCTGTTAATCAGGGCTAATGCTGTGTGTCTGGCTGCAGGATTTAGCTGAGGGATTACTTTTTACAGCGAATATCTACTGTCTTCCTCTTTGGTATAGGGGGATGGGCTTATGCATGTCTATGCACTCTTTATGTCAGTTTGTATATGTTAGTGTTTGTGTACATGTTTTGTGTGATCTTTTTTTTTTTACAGGCCATTCACATCTAATACATCCATTATGTCTGTCTATAGGGCCACACTCAGGCAGTGAGGTGTTTGGCTTTCAGTCCAGATGGGAAGTGGCTGGCCTCTGCTGGAGATGACTCCACTATCAAGGTACAGCCTTCTCTGTTCACTCTGATATTTCAAGAATCTTCCAGCGTTTTATTCATCTCCTTTGAAATGAACACAGGGCAGCAAGCTGGCAGGAGCACACACTCACATGTCCAGTAGATTAGTGCTGATGAAGGGATGGAGAGAAGACTTTTGAAATGCAGCCCTTCATGCTTATCAGTAACTAAGTTTGCCATCTGTCAATTAGTCAGCAGCTTCTCCTCTCTGCCTTGTGTCCTAGCTCTGGGACTTGACTGCAGGCAAGATGATCACTGAATTCATGGCCCACACCGGAGCGGTCAACATTGTCCAGTTCCACCCGAACGAGTACATGTTGGCGTCTGGCAGCTCAGACAGGTTCCTCCCACCTCACTCTCCTCCCCTCTTCACCCCACCCTACTTCACAGCACAGCAATAGGTTACTGAGCTTGGCTCTTCTATCTGTGTGTGTTTGTCTTCTCTAGGACTGTCAAATTATGGGACCTGGAGAAGTTTAAGATGATTGGTTCTTCAGAAGGAGAGACAGGAGCAGTCAGGTAGGCCTCTGTGATTCATGCACTGTTAATACATGATTCAATGGCCAGCATGGTCTCAGTATTTTACAGGTAACTCCTCTCTCTCTCCCTCTTGGATTTGTCCTGTAGGTGTATCTCGTTCGACCCGGACGGCTGCTGCCTGTACAGTGGGGCGATGGATTCTCTGCGTGTGTATGGCTGGGAGCCAGACCGCTGTTTTGACTTGGTGCCAGTGGGCTGGGGCCGCGTGGCAGACCTTGCAATATGCAACCACCAGTTGGTAGGTGGGGCCACTGTTACTCTCACTTTGAGTGGTTTCCTTTGTTTGTCCTAGCTTTTACCTATTTTCTGTCTCCCGTGTCTTCATCTCCCTGCATGTCGCTCCCTCTCTCCCCCCAGACAGGGCTTAAAGTATTCCGGCACCGTGCCGGATGTCCGGCGTGCGGCCATGAGAATTTTTTTGTTTGTTGGGAACTTACATGCGGTTTAATATTTTCGAATCAATTGATTTGACCTACCAATCATATGAGAGGAACGCAGCTATAACTAAGGTTACAAGCCTATCAGAAGCAGAGCTGGGCAGATCCTGGCAACACAGTGTGAATGAGATCCATACATCACGTTAGCGTTGTCGGTGACTATGGTGCGCAAATTCATGAAGCCTGGGGATGATGTCCAACCCATAGAGGACCATAAGGACTACAAAATAAATGGTCGTGGATAGAAGGTAGAGACGGCGAGCCTTTTGGCAGTTGGTGCAAGAAACTGAGAGCCTGGTGCTTTTTTCTGCACGTTTTACTCAAGAAAACTACTATATGCCAGCAGGGGTAAGAAAGTGCTTGCTCGAGTTAGACCCCGGTCATGGAGCTGCTGCCCGTGCACTCAAATTTACCATGACGTTGCCGGGAGAAACTGTTACAGCTGTCTATGAAGGACCGTGTGTGCGACTTAGAAATACGTTTGTGCACATTTATTGCGGAACATGACTTGTCATTCACAATTTCTTAGCCAATGGTCACCCTGTGTAGAAAACTAGCAGAAGACAAAAAAGTGTTTCTCTCCTCCACCCCCCCCAAAAAAAGTTCTGGCTCAGGATTTTTTTTCACTTTAACCCCTGCCCAGATTGGCGTGTCTTTCCACATGACCAATGTGTCCTCCTACGTGGTTGACCTAACCCGGGTAAAGAAGTCCGGCTCTGTGATCCAAGGTGTGATCCAGGATAATCAGCCGCTCACAGAGCCCTCGCCAAAAGGATCCACTCTGCGCCGCAACTATGAGAGACCTATGACGACATGTAACACACAGAGGTCAGCAGTTCTATTTACACCTCTCCAGCACAATGGCCATTTGCGCACTGGAGACGAACATTCTATAGTAGGGGTGGAATGGTACACTGAAGTCACGGTTCGGTTCATACCGTGGTTCAGACATCACGGTTCGGTACGAGTTTGGTAATGGAGGGAAAAGCGAAACAAACCAGGTTCCTCTACGAGTGAATACGGGCGCATTGAAGATGACATGTAAATTCCAATTGCGTCAGTGATTTTTGTGGCCCTATTTGTATGTGTATCTAAAGGCTGGTTAAGCACTGTAGGGAGAAGTTGGACAGTTTTTTTTTTTTGTCTCGTTCCAGGGTGCACCTGGGTGATGGCGTTGGATATTTTTAGTCATTTAGCACACGGCGACACACAGTGCTTGTCTTATCCACCACTCTCTCGCCTGTACTATTGTAACTGAATGGGAAACCGAAGTTTTCCCAAACTTGCGATCTTAAAGAGGCCGGCGGGTCCTCTATCTCTCGTGGGTCGCCACCACTCGCCATACTGTCCTTAGTGCTGCTAGCTATCTCTGACTCACGGCGGCGCCAGAGCTTCAGAGCTAAAGCGGGGCAACAGATTAGGTGTCCCTAAAGAACACGAGTATCTTAACAATAGTTCCGCATTACATTAATAAATTTGTATTCTCTGTGTAATTTCATGCACCGAACCGTGACGCCCGTACCGTTTCGGTTCAAGACGAATACATGTACCGTTCCACCCCTATTCGAGAGAGAGAGAGAGAGAGGGGGAGGGGGAGAGGGAGAGGGAGCGGGAGCGGGAGAAACAAACAGTGTGCCATGTGTCGGGATTCCCAGGGTGAAGCAGCAGAGCTCTGAGGCCCAGCGCCGCAGCCCTGAGGGCGAGAGACAGAGTCCCAGCAGTGAGGATGAAAGGGAGGAGAAGGAGTCCTCTGCCGAGATCCGTAATGCTGATGATTACAAGGAGATCTTCCAACCAAAAAGTGCCATCTGTAGGCTTACTCAACAGTTTTTTTCCACTGTACATACTGAGCACTGTTACTGCTAATTTAAGGGTCTGCAACTAGGGTCTTCAGTGTTTAGGTAAACTGGTTTATCTCTATTCTCAATATATGCCTCTGCCCCCCCATCCCCCTTCCCGTCCTGTCCAGCCCGCACCCCCCCTATGAGGAGCGAGCCCTTTCCTGCTCCTTTTGAGGATGGTGAGTAGAACACCCCCTTGATACTGTTGCCACTCAGGAGGAAGGCTGTACTGATCTGTTGTCTGTAGTTGATGGGACAGTAATAAGTGTGTGTGTCTGTAATGCTTTGCCACCTCTCAGAGATCTTTGTGGTGAGGCCCAACGTGACCCTGGACACGGTGACCCCCACCGTTGACATACAGCAGGTCTGTGCTTCATCATCTGAATGTCCTTGATCAACGGCAACTAGTTTTACTGTGTGTGTTAAATGTGTGCTGAACAGCATCTCTTTTTTCAGTCTGGCCAGTCGAAGCCCATAGCCTCCTCGACTCCTGTCTTGAGGGTGGAGCCTACTGTTGTTTCCTCTGCTCCTCGGCCCATACCGATCCAGACGGCAATGTCCTCCGTGACACGGCCCACCTCTTCCAACCCCCACGCACCCCGCCCAGCCCCACCAGCAGCTGTCACCTTGGCTAAAGCCAAACCGCAGCCTAGTGTCATCTTATCGACCAGGAATGAGCCAATAGGACTCAACGTGGGAGATTTTCTTCCTGTGTGTAGTATACTTTACAGAGGCTGCACACACACGCATTTAATCTCACTCAATCTTACCCACAGCGATGAAGTTTTCGTGTTTTCGAATGGGAGGTGTAAAGTGTTCTTCTCTACCCAGCATGCTCGTAATAACCGGCCCAGCGTGCTGGGCGATGATGAGGCGTTGTCCCAGATCAGGAAGGGCCATGACACCATGTGTGTGATGCTGACCAGCCGGCGCAAAAACCTGGACACAGTCAGGGCTGTGTGGGGCAGCGGGGACGTCAAGGTACACAGGCCCCCCAAATGTTCACACAACATCACCGTAAAAGAAAAGACAATAGCAGGTCCCTGAGGAAAGCTGCAATTTTTGTGCTTTCTGTCTCTAGACGTCTCTGGACTCGGCCATGTCTATGAACGATCTCTCCATCGTGGTGGACATCCTTAACATAGTCAACCTCAAACCGTGAGTGGTCCTCTGCTCACACAGTTATTGTGAGTGGACATCTGACATGGGTTCCTGTGTCAGCGCTATCTGACCAACATCTGGCCTGGTCACTTTGTTGATGTAGGTCGCTATGGAAACTGGACCTGTGTATGTCCATCCTGCCCCAGATTGAGGAGCTGTTACAGAGCAAGTATGAAAGGTAAGGGATACTGGTGCTATGACTGAAGTGTAGACACTGAACTCTTGTGTTGCTGACAAAGTTATTGTCATTTTGAGAATTATAGTAAAGTAGTGAAATTAAATAATGAATATGAGCTCGAAGTGCAGACTTTCAGCTTTAATATGAGTTCTCACCTCAGGACCAAAAGCCTATGGCCAAGTTTGTCACCAGTAAGCAATCTTTGATTTTGATTGCTCTACATCTAAATTAAAGTGTGACATTTGCAATTGGCATCTGTTGCTGTTAACTCTCAATCTGAAGTCTAAAGAGCTGTCACTATCAGTGAAGCAAGCTATCATTAGGCAGAAAAATACTGTAAAGCAAATTCCATGATTTGCTTCTCAGTACATTATATATGTGTGAAATTAGTTGCTGAAAGCATGTGCAAAGCTCTAAAACTTTGTCACACTGAAATGTGGTTAGACCGTTGAACAGTTTCTCACCCGTTTTCAGCTCAGGTTTTGTATAGGTGGGGCAAAACCCAACCTATCTACGTCACAGCCACCTATCTACGTCAGATCACAGACGGTTGCATTCTGTTACTCAGCTGGTACGATGCAAAGACAAAGTAATTAACACATAAAACACTCAGAGACTGCAGGTAGGTCTGTTCTGATATCTGCAATTGATTTAGCTAGTGTTGCTGTTGTTGCTAAATTCAATAAATTCGAAGGGGCGGAGCTTCAGCTCCTTCAGGCGACACACCCCCCCAGTCTCAAGCAGAGAAGACTGCTGATTTTCTCACGATTTCAAAGCCTAATTTAACATTGTCTGGTTTTTTTCATTCGAATTTGGATGGGTAGTTAACAACACATTCTTCTGTGGTATTATGAACTTAAAACTCATTTTCAACTCCACCTTATGTACAACAGTTTAATCCTAGTGATTGTCTTGATTGTTTCATTCCTAATCTATCGTGATGGCGTACAGAGACTAAATGAAATGAAAATGTTGCTGTCCAAATACCCAAAGACCTGGCTGTATATAGTGAACATATCTCCTATGTTGTGTGTGTGTGTGTATCATATAAACAGGACTGTATATAATATAGAAGCGTGTCTCTTCTCTGTGGTCAGTTATGTGCAGACGGGCTGTATGTCTCTGAAGCTGATCCTGAAGCGTTTCTGGCCCCTTATCTCAGACACTCTCACAGCGCCCCCTTCTGTCGGAGTGGACATCACACGAGAGGAACGGTCAGTCTGATTTTGGAACTCCAAGCTATTAAATATCTCTATTTAAATATTCATAATAGCCATCCCAGATCATCAGTCCAGTGTGTTCTTGTTTCCAGACATCAGAAGTGCAAGGCATGTTACAATCAGCTGAAGAATCTTAGCAACATGGTCAAAAACAAGGCTGACCAGGTGGGCCGCCACGGCAGCTCCTTCAAAGAGCTACAGTTGCTCATGGCCCCTTTGGACTATTGACAGACTGTGTGCAACTTAAAACACGTGTAGATCCAAGATGCCTGGTGACTGATTCCAAATGGCGGAGCATTGTGATGACTGCTGAAGCCAGGCTGGCCTGACTGAGTATGTCTGCTTCCTGTGCAAAGTCAGTCACAGACTGTGACTGCAGCAGTGAACTGTGAAACAGCGCTGAGTAGGAGATTAATCTTATGCATATGGCACCCAGATGCTGCTGAAGGGTTTTTATGTTAGCTCTGTAGCCAGCGTCAGTGTCACAACGACCCAGGCCTCAACTCTAAACCCTAGGCACATTACATGCACTGTACAGTACGTGCTTGTGTGAGGACAACAGCCATCACAGGTCTGTTTGTGTTGTTTTGAGTGCATGTACCTTTATCTTTTTTAGTTGGTGTGTGAGATGTGATTCATTCTCTTACCGTCACCTGCCCTTCACATGTGAGAGTTTGTACACACACACACAACCCCTGGACCATTGGGCATGAGTGCTATAGGGTGTCCAAGCAACACGGGCAGTCATTTTACTGATTTCTATTTAAATGCTTTTTCTACAGTCTGTAATTGATGTCACCATAGATGCACTGTAAGTAATAACACTAAATCATGTTTTGCTAATAAAAGGAACAAAAGATGTGGTGTAACTGGATTGGAAGATGACTAATTGTAATGTCCGTCCTCCAGCAGCAGGGGGCAGCAAGCAGACAAGAAACATGAATGGTAGTCTCAGTTCAGTGCTGGAGAGTACTTAGTTAAAAAAGAAGTGGCCAGCCAGAATTTTATAAGGTCTGCTGATGGTGACACTTTTTCTGAAATCACTTGTTAATCACTAAGGGGCAGTATATGTTTATTAATCCTGAGATGTAAGCATAGTAGCAAAATAAATGGATGTGAAGGCAGCTGATATGTAAATACATCTCAGCTCCCGTCATTTGTCTTAACATAAAGTTTGAAGAGAATATGTATAGTTCAATATGATATCTGGAACTACACTTGGTGTAGCAACTAACATGTCTGCTGTAGCTTCTGCCAGTTGGAGCAATGACAAAACATTGTTTTTTTTCCTGGGTTTAAGAAGACCACATCCATCCACACATTTCATTTTCATTTGATTTCATGTTTATTAAAAAGCGTGTACAAAAACAAGACTGTTTAGAAACGACACAAGCAAGCAGCAATACCAGCAGCAACCAACACGTCTCAATGTTCCTCCCACGGTAACGTTTTAGAACATCTGGAAGGAAAATTGAGTTAACATAAAGAAACCATCAGCTGTTGATCAAACTTGAAGCATTCCTACGGCATAAATGCATTTACAACACAGATGCCAGAGTCTCATCACTCCCTCCACAGTCCAGCAGCGGTTTCCATGGCTACATGTTAGTGTTGGTTCTGTGAGGTCTGAAGTCACTTGCTGGTTGTGGTCAGATAGGGCAGTGAAGACAAGTTGTACCCAGACACTGGCCTGAGCTCAGATCTTAACTACAGGTGAGGTTTAGAATGTAGTCAGGATAAAAGCACAGACAGTGCTGTTAAGAGTCAACTTCTACCATGAGCTGTGGTGTCTCAGAGCAGGAATGGCATTTCCTGTCTGACATGGTTTTGAATCTATCAAGCTCTATTAGCTCTGTGCAAGACATAAAACAAGATAAAAAGGAATGTGAGTGCTTCCATGCAGTGCTAAGGCAGTTAGATGCAGGTCTATATTGCCAATTTTTGCTATTCTAAAACACACATGCACACAGGAAGAACCTCTCCCTGTGCACATCTATCTTATTGCTCATGTCCTATTGGACAGAATATTCCCAGCTCACTTCATGTAGAGTACCCTGATTGATTAAGGGAAATGAGTGAGGAGACCAAGATGTTCCTCATTAGAAAACAAAACTGCAAAAAAGTTCATAAAACAGTTCAACACAGATATACTGTATATATATATATATAATCCATTAATGAAATCATTAATGATTAAAAACATCAATAAGGTAACAGCCTTGTTTAAAGTGCATTTTTACCCAATTTTAAATACTGTGATTACAATGTACACTGTTGGATGATAAGGATGATTTAGCACTGTCTCTGATAAAGGGGGAGAGGTGAGTTGTCTTTTGGCCAACAGAAGAGCAAATCTCAGTCCAGGCTGAGAGGTAAGTGAGCCATTCTGGGTAATGAAGGGTTGACCGCAGCAATCTTGTTGGTCAGTGGAGCCTCTTCAGGTGTCCGTAGTGCGTGCTGGAAGACATGGCGCTCAACAACAACCCTAGCAATGTGGGAAAAACGCAAGATCCTCTTTCCTCAGAGTCCATGAAGGAGATACAGTCTTAGTTTTAAATATTAGGAGGTCAAATGTCATACATGTGGAAAGATCTGATAAAACGCTAGCTCTCACTAGGTCACATAGCTCAAAATAGTCACAACATGACTCCATTGTTTGATTCAGTCACTCCTTTCAAGCATAGGATGAGAAATGCACAAGGTCAGAGGATGTAGCTGATTTGGTGTTCCGACTGGTTGTCAATTCAGTGGTGCTGGTTCACACCCCTCCAGGCCAGGTGTTCTCATCCTTTGTGGACGGGCCCAGCAGGGATCTCAGGCGACCAGCTTTAATCGTCCTGCAGGACAAACCAGAGGAGGGCAGGAGTGTGAGGAGGAGAGAAGTGGGGTGGTCGGGGTCTCCTACATCCAAATCTAATCACCACAACTCAATCCAGCCCAGGCAGAGAGCAGCAAAGATGAGTGAGCGGACAACATGAAACATTCAGTAACACACTCTCGGTCTGTCTCACACACGTTGTATCTCTGTCTCCCAATAAAGATCAAATATAGACACACTAACACACAATTCTTTTTTTTTACTAAATAATGACATGGATTTGTAGACTCACTCAAGCTTGTGGACTTACATTGTTGTATCACACACACACTAGCACTGTCTGAGTTAGAGGCAGGGAGTGTTAGGTGGGCCTTGACCAGGTGACACAGGTGGGCATTGGGCACCATGCCATGCTGAGCGTTACCATGCCAAGCTACCAACCATTCAGCATTAAGCCCACCTACCTGCCCACCATCCCCGAGCAATGGGCTGGCTGTGTCTACCTGCCTGTCTGTAAACCAACCAATCACAGGATCAAGACAACACCTTTCCAGGGTCAAAGGGTTTGAAAGTTGACTGCGTCAGTATGTGGTATGTGCTGGGAGAAAGTTTTTTCTTCAGCATGTTTTTACCTGTGGAGAGCTGAGACTGGGACCTCCTGCGTGTGGTGGGGGTCTTGGATGTGGAGGAGAGGGTAGAGCCAGCACTGCTGGCCCGGGAGATGGGAAGGGGCACCGGAGTCACTGGTGGAGAGTCCAGCTGCAGAAGGCAAACATTCCTATGATGGGCTATAATGAAGCTGGATCTGTCCTAGTTTACAGGAGGGATAAGGGAGGATGAGGGAGCCCAGATAAGTGCTGTGTTAAAAGTTGCAGGGGCCAGAGTGAGTTTTACCTCAATGCTGTCGTGGGTGGGGGAGGAGGAGGTGGAGGAGTTTTCTGTCTGTCTTCTTGAGACGGAGCCTAGCTCAATGGTCCGTACGCGCTGGGCAAACTTCAGCGAGCACACCGACTCGCTCATGTTGCTGACTAGAGGAGACACCTGGACCATCATCAGCGTCTTGCTGTCCCCACTCAGTGAGTCCTGGAGGAGGTAGGTGAGCCGCGAGTTCCTGAATGGCACATGGGAGTGTCGGCTCCGCAGCGCGTTTATGACGTCGCCCAGGGCCGACAGTGACTTGTTGATGCACTGGGCCTCTCTGAGGCGGCTACCCTCAGCCCCAGACTTGCTGATCCGCTCAGAGCCCGCCAAGTCCACCAGGTTCAACTTACCTTTGGGAATAGGAGACATATGAATGACTGCCATGTGTTTGTATCCTTCTGTGTGTGTGTGTGTGCGCGAGCGCATTTTAGGGAATGTACAAAAGACAGGGAGTGAGAAAAAGTACCATGAGTGCGATGTCCAGTGGAGCAGTTAAATCCTGCCACAGTGATGATGAGGAGTGCATGGGAGCGCGAGCTATGTTCATTCAGGTTTGTACAGGCGGTGGCTCTATTCATATGACCCAGCTCAAAAACCTGCATTCAAATGAGACGTGTTAACAGCGGACCCTATCTGTACAGTTACAAAACACACACACACAAACACACTCTCTTGGAAAGAGATCTCTTTATATAACATATGTAGGTCTAATCTGGGGGTTGGAGGAGCCAAATCCCTGCTCCAGCACATTCCTTCAGACCAGGGAGTCCTGGCAGCTATTTAACCATCTACGCTCAGGATAAGAACCTACTGCGACCTACCTACCTGATGGAGCCAATTTAAAATCAGGTAGATTAGGAACACAGTTAGTATCCAGCTCCCCTACTACCATTTCATACTGAGCAGACAAACATCATACTCTGGTAGACTGACAAAGTACTTCCTGGATCTTTGGTTGCCTCTCAATGGAACTCGTTGGTCTTTGAGCAACCAACCCATGGTCGATGATGGACTGACCTTATTGATGTCCTCGGGACTCTGGACGATGAACTCTGTGAGACCGGGCACATACAGCTGACCGCTACCATCTGGGTTCATTTTAATGTCCAGCTTCTCACTGGGGTTCTCTCCCAAGAGGTTCCTGGTGGAAAGTCAAACAGTCAGACGGTTCCTGGCCAGGAAGCAGTGTGCGAATTACGGGGGGTTTGGGGGGGTCTGACCCCCCCCCCCCCGATTAAGGCTCGGACCCCCCCAAAAGAGGTAAAAACCACAGGTCGGGGGGGTCGATACATTTATATATCGCTCTTCTTACCTGTAATCGTAAATATTACAATATATTTACCATATTCATTCAGTAACAGTTTGGCGATACACAGAAATGTTGACTTTATGGCAGGGAATATCACACACAGTATTACACTGACTGCCATCTAGTCAAAATTCACTCAATAAACACAGCGTGAGTGACAAGTGCCCAATACAACTCAAGAAACAGCGCGAGTGACCAGGCAGTGTGCTGGTTCAATCACCTCACTGTAGCTAACTTACGTAGCGGTACGTTCCGCGTCGTGAGAAAGTTCAAGAAAGGCAAGTTAGTTATCTAATACCCCAAAAAAATCTGTCACGAATGTATTTGTAATGGCAATTAGCTGTAGAATATTCACAAGAATGTTAATGATAGAAACATGGTTGACCACCCACCAACTTAAAAGATAGCTATCGCTAGCTCTGTATCAAGCAAGATAGTTTAATTTATCTGTCTCATTGCTTGTCAGAATCTGGAGAGATTTCCAACTACCGTATTTTGTGATGAACAGTCAGATATGTTCCTCGGGTAGTTTTGTAAAGATCAACTTTTTTATTTCAGAAAGAAATGACTACAATAGTGTTTGTAGTTTTAGTAGTGCGTTTGTGTGTGCCATTGCCGTTTACTTGGTTGCGGCGGCAGGGGTGACCTTCGTTGCGGCGGGGGCAGGGGGGCACTGAAACTAACGGTGCGTGTCCACTACAGCGTTTTTTTAACGCTCTGCACCGCTCGCCTTCCCACAGTACACCACGCTCGGGGGCGTGTTAGAAAAGTTAATACAGAGTTGTAGTTCTCTGTCTAAGACCACTGTTGTAGTCATGACCAAGCGTGCAGACTTGGGTTCATGTACTCACAATATCGATCAAAATACCACTTTTACACTAGTGCAAGATTACAGTAGGCTAGAATACATGTTACGCCACCGGTCACTCAACCAGTCGTGTGTAGGCTAGGCAAGCAATCTAGCAGTGGCACGTAATGTGACGAGACTGAATTTAAAAGTATAAAAACACACCAGGGACACTGACAACATCGGCAACCCTGCACCATGCATTATTATTTTAATGTATTTTTTTAACTCAGGCTCGTCGTCACATTACGTGTGACTTTGTTTTGAACAGAAATGGGTGTGCAGACACACAAGAAACCAATCCAATTGGCCAACGCTAGCGTTTTCACGCTCCTCATTTACATAAAGTTGAGAAAATCCAACTTTAAACGCTCCGCTCCGCTCGCCTTCCCACAATGCCATACGCGAGCGTCAACGCCCGATTTCATTGAAAATGAATTGTAAGCCGACGCTCCGCACCCCTCCGCTCCGCTGTAGTGGACACGCACCATAACAGTGCGTTCACACTGCAGCATTTTTTTACGCTCTGCACCGCTCGCCTTCCCACAGTGCCCCACGCTCGGGGGCGTGTTAGACAAGTTAATACAGAGTTGTAGTTCTTTAAGGTCACTGTTGTAGTCATGGCCAAGCGTGCAGATTTGGGTTCATGTACTCACAATATCGATCAAAATACCGAATTTTTACTAGTGCAAGATTACAGTAGAATAACGTTACATGTTACGCCACCGGTCACTCAACCAGTCGTTTGTAGGCTGGGCTAGCAGTGGCACAGAACAGTCACGTAATGTGACGAGACTGAATTTAAAAGTAGGCTATAAAAACACACTAGGAACACTGACGACATCGGCAACCATGCACTATTAGTTTAATGTAATCTTTAAATTCAGACTCGTCACATTAGTAACTTTGTTCTGAACAGAACTGGGTGTGCAGACACATACGAAAAGTTTCTCCTCCATCTTGAAGTTGTGAAACCTAGAAATGTTTATCATGACCAACGGTTGCTACGTTACAAGAAACCAATCCCATTGGCCAACGCTAGCGTTTTCACGCTCCTCATTTACATAAAGTTGAGAAAATCCAATTTGCAACGCTCCGCTCGCCTTCCCACAATGCCCTACGCGAGCGTCAACGCCTGGTTTCATTGAAAATGAATTGGAAGCCGACGCCGCCACTGTAACGGGGCGTTCACACTGCAGCGTTTTTTAACGCTCTGCACCGCTCGCCTTCCCACAGTGCCCCACGCTCGGGGGCGTGTTAGACAAGTTAATACAGAGTTGTAGTTCTCTAAGGTCACTGTTGTTGTCATGGCCAAGCGTGCAGATTTGGGTTCATGTACTCACAATATCGATCAAAATACCGAATTTAACTAGTGCAAGATTACAGTAGAATAACGTTACATGTTACGCCACCGGTCACTCAACCAGTCGTTTGTAGGCTGGGCTAGCGAGCTAGCAGTGGCACAGAACAGTCACGTAATGTGACGAGACTGAATTTAAAAGTAGGCTATAAAAACACACTAGGAACACTGACGACATCGGCAACCATGCACTATTAGTTTAATGTAATCTTTAAATTCAGGCTCGTCACATTAGTAACTTTGTTCTGAACAGAACTGGGTGTGCAGACACATACGAAAAGTTTCTCCATCTCGAAATTGTGAAACCTAGAAATGTTTATCATGACCAACGGTTGCTACGTTACAAGAAACAAGAAACCAATCCAATTGGCCAACGCTAGCGTTTTCACGCTCCTCATTTACATAAAGTTGAGAAAATCCAACTTTCAACGCTCTGCTCCGCTCCGCTCGCCTTCCCACAGTGCCCTACGCGAGCGTCAACGCCTGGTTTCATTGAAAATGAATTGGAAGCCGACGCCCCGCGCCGCCAACTCCGCTGCAGTGTGAATGCCCCGTAAAGCTTGAACAGATGTTCAGAGGTTACATAATGGTGAGGGGAAAAAAAGATCAAATAGTAGAATACTTTGTGCTGCACAGATGACCAAGGACATTGAATATAATCCACTTTCACATAATCACTGACCAGTTCACTCAAATTTCCTATGCACACATACCAGCCAGCACATGGTGCTACAGAGGGCTTAGGAAGGACTTACATAAAGGAAATGCAATAATGTCTACTAATGGTGCAAACCCCTGCTCTCTGAGGTGGTAACAAAGTGACCACTTGTTCACACAGTGTAACCCACCCAATCACTAAAGTCCATTTTCTAAGCTTAGTTTAATAAATTGTGTGTAGGTGTGTGTGTGTATGCTTACCGAAGGGTCTCATTGTAGATCTCCACCATGCTGACTGTGATTTTGTAGTCCCAGTCGGGAGCTTTCTCAGTCACCTCAGAGAAGAGCAGCCTTAAAGCTCTCTGGTTGATACCAGGGTCCTGGACCACACCCTGAGGACATTGCACAATCTATTGGTCAGCAACCACCACCACCTGCCAATCACTGGTTAAAATCTACACCACATTCAGGCTGGGGAGAGTCATTGGGTAAATGCTTAAAAGGACAGACAGGGGAGGTTTTTAACTTCAGAAACGAAGGACATGTAGCAGGATCCCTCAGCTCAACCTACCTCCATGGTGTATGTCTTTCCTGAGCCTGTCTGTCCATAGGCGAAAATACACACATTAAAGCCATCGATACAGGAAGTCACCAAGGACTGGACCTCCTGGAACACCTGTTTGTCCAATCAGAGAGGGTGTAAGAGTAGCAGCTCTTAAGACAAAATAAAAATACTATGCAGGTGCCTTGTGGGCACTTGGTGACCAACCTCTTCCTGAGAGGCATGAGGTGGGAACACCTTGTCCAGTTCAAAGGTCATCAGTTTTCCTTTGTTGGAGAGGTAGAGGACTGAGTCATCATCTAGGTCAATGGTCACCATGTTTTTGGCCTCTGCTGAATCTGATTCCCCATGGCACACAGGCCGCACGCGACAGAAAACCCTGATGTTGCCTGGGAAATGTAGGCAGAAACCATTATATTAGGAGCTGGGATGGCAGTGGGAACTACATATTCCAGAATGCTGAGGTGAGGGATGAAGGTGGTACCTTTGAGGCGCACCAGCTCGTTATGACACCTCTTTCTCAAGTTCATCTCCCTTTTGTATTTACGCAGCAGCTCCTGGTTGGCACTGCTGACCTCACTGATCACTTGGCAGATCTTTAGGCATGGCAAGTTGGCACAAAGAGTTAGCATCATGATGCTAGCAAAAACATATATTTAGTGTTTGTAATGGCACATGGTGAACAAATCAATTCACACACACACATCCCTAAACACACACACGCCATATGACCTCTTGCTTAGCCTCTGTGATGGCTTTGTCCAGCATGAAGGGAAAGTCTTGAACCTGTCTCTTCAGACAGTTGTAGTCACAGGTAAGGGTTCGCAGTGCAGGTTGCAGGGTCAGCAAGTTCATACGAACACCTGGACAGACACACAAATAAGAGTTAGACAACATCATGGGAATACAGAGGTAGGCGCTGACTGCATGAAATACACACACTCACCAGCTAGGTTTTCATGTACAGCTTTCATCTCACTTTCAGCTCTAATGAAGGCCTCCTCAATCACTCTGTTCTTCTCTTCCTCCAGGTTCTGCATCTCAGCCTCCAGCTGGCCCTGGGTCCTCTCCATCTCCCCCTCGTACACCAGGATCTACACACCAGGACAGAGGCCAAGAGAGGGGTTAGAGAGGGGCCAGGGGAATACCAACACCCACCTTGGGACCTTGGTGAGGAGAGATTCTGGAGCCCTTGGAGGTTCTGGAACTAAGAGCTGAACCAGAAGTGAAAGGCTACAGCATTAGGTGCAAACATGGAGGCAGAAACACAAAGAGCCACTTCAGAGGTTCCTCTCACCTTCAGTTACACAAGAAAACAGAGTTTGGAGTTTCAATTGGTAAGACTTTAAATATAGAGAAGAGCTAAAGGGTGAACTAAAGCCCCTTGCCAGATTCAACTGATGAAGCTACATGACTACAGACTGGTCCATCAGGATGCATGCTAATCTTTGTAGAGTACAACAGGGAGTCACTATAGAGCACACACTGGTTGGTCTGGTTGGTCACACACTAATGGGTGGGGTTTGGGTAGCTGAAACACAGGGGTGTTGAGACACACACAAAATACAGCATGACAGATCAACTAACTGTTAGTTGAACTCACATAAAACCCTCCTGTGATAAATTCTTCACAAAATAGTACAGGTTCCAAAGTTCTAAAGCAGCTTCCAGGTGGATCAAGCAAAATTGGGCCTTAATCTAATGTCAGATTAACAACCATGTGACTACTCTACATAGCAATACCTTTGGGAACAAGCATTGTACTGTAGTTACATTAGAACTGCAATGTAATTAGTGGTACCAGTTAAGCAAAACTTGGTTGGGCTTTCCAGGGGTACGTTGATGTTAAAATGTATCTTATTTTGGTAACAACTTTCAACTGCCCCATACAGGTCCCCAACCACACCTGCTCCATACTATACCTGCCGTAATGTTGTTAATAATCTACACTGCAAACACTCAATACGATTACATAGCAATTCCTATGTATGTAGTACCTGCAATGTTTTACAATTGGTTTTGCTATGTACATGGTAGTTACACACTTTTTTTTTTACCTGTATAAATTATGCCCAAAATTGCATATGAAAACCACACTTCTGAACTCATTTTCTACATATTGTATTTGAGATCCTGTCACACCGTCTCCGAATAGAATTGGAATTGTTTAAGATGTTGCACTTAAGATATGATTCCGATTTTGTCGTACTGCACTATGTAATCTTGTAGTTGACGTGTTATTGTTTTACCAGCCAAAGTGCAACTACAGACCGTTCCTTGACTATAAGCATTGGTAGAATTATGCTCTTTTGATCTTTGATTATCTGCTGTACTTCAAAATACACTATTTCTATGTCACTTTGAAAAAGCAAAAGGAATAAAATGTATGACTTTAGTTGAGTGATTATGGGGTTCCAGAGTGACCTGCTTCTATCTATAGCACTAGCTGCAGTGTTGACTTCTGAACTATAGGGGGTATCGAAGAGGGGGGTGGGGGGCCAACCTTGGACAACCTGCGAATGACCTCGCCGTTGCCCTTGTCGATAGCCTTGGAGAGCAGGGCGCACAAGCGGCCACGGTCCATATGCAGCTGGAACCAAACGCAAGCGGAGATAAAGGAATTAACATGAAGGGTAAAACCACTAAGTCTCTAGGTGGGGAGGGAGGCTCAGCCTGTAAACAAGGTAACAGGAGGGGGGGTGGGGTTAAAAAGTACAGACTTACTAAAGGGAAAGTTGAACAGACCGGGGAGAGGCACAGAAGAGTCCAACAGCCAAGGCCATTCCTGTGTAAGGCGTGTTGGTGTGTATCCAGCGTGTGTACCTGTGCTCGTAGCTGGGTGCAGGTCCTCTGGGACTCATGGAGCTGCTGCTCCAGCTCTCTAAGCAGCTGTCTCTGCACAGCCAGCTTCTCCTGCAGGGCAGCGCTTTTGGCCGCTACAGCCAGCTCCTTCTGAGACTCCACCGCCTGAGTCACATAATGGTGGGGAGGGGGAAAAATTAGAGTATTGTCATTCCAGTAAGATAGGAAGTCATTGTTCCAGGTTGGGCGTGTCTCCTAACCTTGACCTGTGGCGGCATGGCGGACTGTCGAGCCAGCTCCTCCTCACAGTCCTTGAGCCGGAGCTCCAGCCGCTGCTCCACCTCTCCCCGCTGACGCTTGGACTCTCCCAGTTGCCTCTGGGTCTCCCCCAGCTGGCGGTTGGACTCTTCCAGGTGTCTATGGAGGGTCTCCACCCTGTGGGTCTTCTCTAGGAGATCCTTCTCCAGCTCAGCCAGCCTCATCTCCCTCTGCCTGGCCTGGCTCTTCCACTGAGACACCTCTCCTTGCAGGACCTCTGCATCCTGCACACACGACCACACACAGTTAGAACATAACAGAATGAATACAAATACAGACCATATTAATTGGTGACACACACACACCTGGCAGCTGCGGCAGGCAGAGCATGTGGAGTCGGCTGGCCTATCCTGGGTGTGGAGCAGAGAAGTCTTGCATGACTTCAACTCCTGCTTCAGCCGCTCGTTCTCACACACAAGCAGCTCCAAGTGCTTCTCCAGATCTGTCGCACCCTGGATGCCAGAGGACCATATACAGACACACATGCAACCAGGGAGAGATATGTCAACATAACGCTACAATAATAAAAATGCGTTCCTTCCAAGGGTGGATGTACAATATCAGGGCTCGACATTAACTTTTTTAGAAACTTGTCCTTTGGACAAGTACATTAACGTTTCCCTTGTCCATGCACAAAAGTCACTTGTCCGGGTAAAGATTTATAATTTTATAAAAAATAAATTGTGTTGAAGTTAGCTAGCTAGCGTCGGTAGCTGTGTACCTAGCAAGCATTAGTAGCATTTGTATCGGTTAAATGTACGTAGTTAAATATCAGCTAATATTCAACTGTAAAGTATACACCTTTTAAAGGATCCCTTGGTAAATCAGCCTCTGCCGGGTAGAAAGGGAAATTGTAGAAAAAATAAAAAGTTAACACCAACATTTAGTGGCAAAATCCATTGTTATGTCTACAAAATTACAGGGCTGACAACTTTTCAAAGTGAGATTTGGTGGGGCCAACCAAAATGTAATGAGTGGCACATAACGTGACGTAACATGGCATTTTATTTTGTTTGAGTTTTAACTTGTCCAGTGGGGCAAGTAAACTTCTCTTCCACTTGCCCTACAAAAAAATCCACTTGTCCCAGACAAGCGGACAAGCCTTAATGTCGAGCCCTGCAGTATTGTGCTTCCAAAACCCAGGATTCAACATGTATTTTCTCTCCCTTCTATTGCCCAACCCCAACCGAACACAGGTTGCTTGACAGCAAAAAATGTGTCACGAGTTGAGCTAATTCAAACGCTCCTCCGTCTATCCCAGGAATTTAGACTAGCTCGGCGATATCCTGTGTACATCTCCATCTCTCTCTCACACTTCTACCCTCCATCTCTCCCATCTTGTCTCGTTTACCAGCTCAGAGCGCAGTCTCTCCACCTCCTGGCTCTGGTCCAACAGCTTCTCCTCCAGCTCCTCCACCTGTAGATCAACGTGAGAGACCAGAGACTTTACAACTGTACTAGTCTTCCACTAACAAAGTTCACCTTATCCTGTATCAGCTGCTGCTATCAGGCCTCTTCCAATCAACTCCGAAGCCCACCCGATGGACTGTACCTGTGTGCGCAGCTGAGCAATGAGCTGCTCTCCCTCCTGACTGGTGAGACGCTCTGTGGAACGCTCTCTGGGAGGCTGCTGCTCCTTCGGCTCAGCCAGCTTTTGCAATGGTCTCACGCCTGCACACACACAAACACACAACTCAAATGTATGGGCAGTTAAAGCATGCAGGGCTGAGTAATGCAAACGGACAGACAGTTGATATACACCTGTCCTGTAGTGTGTGTGCGTATACCCACTATCAGGACAACACGCACACCCTACCCATAGCAATATTTATGGAACACTCAAACAGGCATACCATGAAAACCCAGCCTGACTATGGACTGACTCATGAATTTCACACACATCAGAGAGATGTGTGTGACCCCAGATGTCACCTGCAATTCACTCATCTGTTCTTCTGAAACTACCACAATCGTCTCTACTCCTCTATTCGATCTTCTCTCTCTCTTTCCCTCGCCTCACCTCTGGGCTGGACTGAGTGCAGCTCCTCCTGCAGTGTGTGGATGACGTTGGTCTTTTCCTGGAGACTCTGTTCGTGACTGTGCTGTAACCGCTGCAGCTGCAGGCGGCGAGAGCCCTCCTCACTACGCAGACGCGCCTGGAACTCACACACCTTGTCTTGCAGCGTCTACACACATAGTTAGTGGTTAGGTGTCAAACAAGTTCATAGGGATACGTGGAATCTAATAGAATGGTGTACTTCTCCTCTGAGGTCAAATTATGTCTATGTTACAGACAGCTATAGAACAAGGTTACAACAGGGTTCTACCAGTCTGCTGCTACCACTGACTACAGACAACACAGCTGTTCAGAAAAGCTCTAACAAGTAGGTAGAGAAGGAGAAGAGGTCACAGGGACACATCTAGTGAGCGGGTAGGTAAATGAGAATGTTACATAGGCAGGTGTCCAGGAATAGGACCAGGTGACCTTCTGTTGATGAGAAGAGAACAGGGAGAGATGATTGAAAGAACAAATAAGAAGATGTTGTGAAAAAGGAGAGGGATGAAGCACATAGGGCTAGTAATATCAGGAGAGAAAAGAAGATAGAGATATCGTATAAGCATGATGCAGCATTGTTGAGGATTTAGGTGGTAGACTGCAGAGATTTGGCTGTGTCATTCTGCTCAAAGCCACGATGCGCATTCAGCATAGGGGGAGACAGTGCCTGTGTGTCTGTTCAAACTACACACGTGTGAGGAGCTGTTAAAACAAACGTGTCTGAGAAAATGTACTGCACTGTCATGTTTAGTGGGCAAGCCCAGGCTGAAGAGGCCATGAGGTGCTCCTGTCAGCTAATATCATTGTATGAATTGTTGTTGTAAGCATCTGAGTCAGCACTGAGACCGTCACTGGAGCGTCACGCCAGCTTGTTCACACGCACAACCTTACAAATGAGTCATACAAAAAAAAAGCGTCTGCATCTTCTGAAGGAGTGTCTCCCCATGGATCTGTCAGTGTGTATGTATACGTGTGTATGCTCTTTGTAACCCACCTGTATGAGTAATTGCTGGTTGTGGGGACTAGTTTCTGTAAGGTCAGCAGTCAGCGAGGGACACTGTGCGAAGGTGGTACCAGGCAGAGACAGGAAGGAGCCGTCCTCCTCACCATCACTCATCAGAAAGTCCCCTGAGCTCGCTACAGGTAACGAAGAGGGACAAACAGTGACACACGGATCTGTGGGTGGATACAGTGCTGATCTCCTGTTCACCTTTTCAGCATTCTGTCTGTCCTTTTTTAGTCAGGGTTCATTATCCAAGGCTCTCCACCCCTCTAACCATTTTACAAATTCTCTTTTCAAATCTGTTTTTTCAGTCAGTCCAATCTCCTCTTCCTATGCCCCTATTTTCTCTTCTACCAAGGTTTGTAGAGCACCATGGAAACCAACAAAGGCTAGATAAGCTGAGTGATAAGACTCCATCAGGTGAAACATTAACCCTGTGGATGTCTGTTTGTGTGAGTGTGCTCACCTTAGTCAACTCTACTGGGGCCCAGACTCAACTTGAAAACAATCACAGCACTGTACTACAGGATCCAATCACTGTAATACTGTACGTCAAGTCACTAATACTGTACGCATAAACAATCATTAATGTCTTAAGCTGACCTAATCCATGTGTACTCTAAGAAGTACTCAGCTAATCAAACACATGCACAAACAGCAACCCCTTACAGGCTATAAAGAAGTTCCCAAAACCTAAAACTATATGCAAATACCAGATACACAGACAGATTGAATAAAGCCTTGGAAATCAAGTATGTGAATTGCATTTGGTTAGTTGTTGACAGCATAACCAAGTCTCACAGAGTGCACACACACACACATATACTCATTAGAACACTGACCTGTCACCAGTGTGGCCTGGGGCCATACAAAAGCCTCTGGACATGAACGCTACCTTTCAAATTTTCCTTTGTCAGCTCCCTGACCCTCTCATAGTTTTGTCTGTGTCTATCCTCAGTAGGAACAATCAAACTTCTCCATAGTCACCATGAACAGCACTGCAAGCGCATTATCACAGGGACACAACACACTAGTTCACAATGCGCATCTACACACACAAAACAAACAGTGTTAGCACTCCTGCCCCCTGGAATGTGGCTTTAAGGGGATCAGCCTTAGAGCCACATCTAGACACACAGGGACACCCATATCTTTAACGCATATTTTTTAGACAACAGTAATGTGTAAATGCTAAGGTGTGCCAGCTTTTTCTTCAAGGATCCAGTCTCCCTCAGCTGAATGTAAAACAAACTCACAGGAACAAGTCGCACAGTCCTCTTCTCTTCCCGACTCTCTCAGTGAGTGCCGTCACGTCTCCCTCCTTCTCTCCTCCGTAGACCCAAAAATGCAGACGCACTGGTTCAGCCCTGCCCCGCCCCCACATTTAAGACTTGCTCACCGTCCAATGAGACGTCTTTCTTCCAGAGGTCCTGAAGGCAGGGGGCGTGGCCAAGATCCCAGGTCTTTCGTGTTCCGAACATGACTGCGGGGCTGAGCAGAACACTGGACTGCTGGACCGGCTGCCCCGAGAGACACAGAGACAGAGAGAGTGAGGGGGGGACAGAGGGAGAGAGAGTAAGGGAGAGAGAGAGAGATGCAGATGATCCAACTGACAAACCCAAACAGGAGGGAGGGTAAAAGATATGACAAACACGTGAAATGAGAAAGAAGACGAGGAAGAAATTTGAGAAGAGCTTACAGCCTATGAGTAATGAGTAAAAGGTGGATACAATTTCTGCATCAGCTGACAGTTGACCGATACTGCAGGACGCCTTTGCCACAGCTGCAACATCTGTAACTTATTATTAATGATCATCATAGATTCTGAATAAAACATTGGCTTTTACTGATTCATGAAAATACCCAGGTTGTTCTCTGCCTTGTATCAGTCATCTCCCAGTGCAATAGTCTCCGGTAGAATCAGCCACAGTGTGTTTTTCAGTACTGTACAATCAGTCTTTCCTCCCGAGGGGACAACTGGTGATAGAAATGTAGAATGTGATGTCACTCCCCAAACAAGTGGGCGATTCTCAACAGAGAACCTGAACATCCGCAACATGCCTAGAGGCACTGATAGTAGGGTAATGACTTCCTGTCTTTTTCTGGTTGGGGGGGGGGGGGGGACCTGACTGGTAGCTAAGACCTTACCCTCACCCCACTTGTCTTAAATGTGAGCACTGTTCCACATAGGTCAACTTGATCAAGCCAATCAGATTACATGCCACTGACTCATACTAAATACATTAGCAATCAGATTACAGGACTAGCCCCTTCACAGAACAGCTAAAACAAATGCACATGGATGTGAAGTTCAGAACAATCCCCCCTAAACAATTATTTTAACCACCCCCCTACCCCCACCCCAAGAATAAACCCTCTCCAGGGAACCTACATCACTCGGAGCCGCTGTACTCATCGCCAGGTGATCAGGTGTGAATAACAATGGCAATGTTGCGCTAACCAGATGAATTGAACTTTTGAGGCGACGAGCAAGAAGAGAATTGCCTGTATGCAAGCGGAAAACAGCTTTAACTCATGCGTCCGTTTTTTAGAATATATCCTAATTATTTGTCATTCTTTTAGGGGGCCCACACTAGCAGTACTCTCCATCACTATACCCAGTCCACACTTTGCAGGTCATCAGTATCTAAATGCAATTTTCTATGACAACCTCTAATATCCACACACACACACACACACCCTACCCTTCCATTTCCTGTTGCATTGCGTTCTGCGTGGTGACTGTAGTGGTCTCGGTCCAGCCAGCGTTTGTTGATGAGAATTCCAACCAAACCTAACATGCTGTCTGTCACAGAGCCATGGCCATGCTTAAAGTCTAATCCAGACCATGTACCACTCACATCCAGTCATAAACTGACCCTCTGCTACAGGTAAACTCCTCACCCCCACATCAACCCCCATTATTCTCTCAAAGACATGCACACCCTACTGAATAACAACACTATCCAAAGTAAATGTATTAAGTCTGATTACTGAGAGGGCTGGGTTAGGCTCCTCCCAAACAGACCCAGAGACCCTCCTTAAAACTGATCTGGGAGCAGGAGTATTCAGGCCCCTCACCTGGACCAGCAGGAGGATACCACATGACCTGATCCCAGACCAGCTCTAAATTCACCACTCACAAAACACTACCAATAATCTTTTAAGCCTGTGACCAGATGGCCTCCTGCTTCCCCTTCACTCTAGGTAGAGCTACACACAGCTCTCAGGGAGCTGATCTCAGCTCCAACAGTTCCAAGGACAGGATGTAGAGAGGAACAGCTGATCCAGGTCGACTACCTCTCCTTTCTTCCCAACCCCATACTGCCCATAAGGAGAACATAGATGCCGTCTACTCCAGTTTCTGTTGCAATTCTGAATAGAATCCTGTCGCAAGCACCTTGAGCAACGGTATTAATATAGTGCATCCGCAAAGTATTCACAGTGCTTCACTTCATCCACATTCTGTTACATTACAGCCTTATTCCAAAATGGATTCAACTTTTTTTTTATATATATATTATTCTACACACAATACCCCATAATGACAAAATGAAAAAGGGTTTTTTCATATTTTTTAAAGAATGGCAACATGTACATAAGTATTCACAGCCTTTGCTCAATACTTTGATGAAGCACCTTTGTCAGGGTAGGAAATTTATATATTTTTGGGGGGGCAATTTTTGCCCCCACTGACTGAAATCCAGGGGCATAAAAAAAAAATTGGGGGCACTTTTTGAAAATTGTGAAATAACATTTAACCTTTGTTCAAGTTAATAAATATGCTTATTTAGGCTAACAGTATATGAGCAATTGTCACCAAATGGCAAAAATAAGACTATTAAGCAGTAGTCTACAGATTCAAAGTGTTTTCTTAGATTCTTTTTACTTTTTTTTTTTTGCTTGGCAACGATCTACGCTTTCGCATTTTCAACAAGGACGTGCATCTTAAAACCAGGCGTAGCTACGACCGTGGTCTGTCAAGCTTGGTGCACTTCAAGCACTTCAAGCTTGGTAAATTCAAATCACAAAGTCGGACGTATGACCGACGTAGGAGTTAAGACCAACTTTTTTACGCCCAGCTAGTGCACTTGGTTTATCTGCCTGAGCTCTCCTCTGCCGAGTCCCTTGCTTTGTGACGCGTTTGACGTCAAATGCGTCACAAAGCGAGCAGCGAGTGCTGCTGCCTGTGGCAATGAGCGCTTCTGCCTCCGGAGCAAACATCGAATTTAAGTTGTTTTTGAAGCAAATACTGGATCGATTAAAAAAATTACAAAACGTTTGTTTTGGGGGCAATTTTTGCCCCTCTCCTAGTGATATCAGGGGCAAAATGATATTTCTTAGGGGCATTTTTGCCCTTTGCCCTCGTGTATTTCCGACGCTGACCTTTGTCAGCAATTACAGCCTCAAGCCTTTTTGAGTATGATGCTCCAACCTGGTTACACCTATTTTTGGGTAGTTTCTCCAATTCTTCTTTGCAGGACCTCTCCATCAGGTTGGATGGAGAGGTCAGTGCACAGCCATTTTCAGATCTCTCCAGAGATGTTCAATCGGGTTCAAGTCTGGGTTCTGGCTGGGCCACTCAAGGACATTCACAGAGTTGTCCCGAAGCCACTGTTATCTTGGCAGTGTGCTTAGAGTTGTTGTCCTGTTGGAAGATGAACCTTCACCCCAGTCTGAGGTCCAGAGCGCTCTGAAGCAGGTTTTCATCAAGGATGTCTCTATACATTGCTGCATTCATTTTACCCTCATCCCTGACTAGTCTCACAGTTCATGATGCTGCCACCATGCTTCACTGTAGGGATGGTATTGGCCAGGAGATGAGCCGTGCCTGGTTTCCTCCAGACTTGACTCTTGGCATTCAGGTCAAGGAGTTAAATCTTTGTTTCATCAGTCCAGAGAATTTTGTTTCTCATGGTCCGAGAGTCCTTCAGGTGCCTGTTGGCAAACTCCAGGCAGGCTGTCATGTGCCTTTTACTGAGGAGTGGCTTCGGTCTGGCCACTCTGCCATACAGGCCTGATTGGTGGAGTGCTGCAGAGATGGTTGTCCTTCTGGTTCTTGGTCACCTCCCTGAGTGAGGCCCTTCTCCCCCGATTGCTCAGTTTGTCCGGGCGGCCAAGACTAGGAAGAGTCCTGGTGGTCCCAAACTTCTTCCATGTAAAGATGATGGAGGCCACGGTTCTCATTGGGACCTTGAATGCTGCAGAAATGTTTCTGTACCCTTCCCCAGATATGTGCCTCGATACAATCCTGTCTCAGAGGTCTACAGACAACTCCTTGGACGTGTGTGTAGAATTTTGAGGGGGAAAAATGAATATAATCCATTTTGGAATATGGCTGTAACATAACGTGAAAAAAGTGAAGCGCTCTGGATACTTTCCGGATGCACTGTACTCTTCTTCTTACAGAGAGCAAGTCAGAGACCTCCTTTGGTGGCTGAAAATAAAAGGAACATTCAACCAGTCAAGTTGTTTGTTGCATTGGAACATTACAGACGAAGACTCCTATGTTTGGAGGTTTCCTAGGTGACACTCTCCTGGTGGTTCTTGGTGCACTAGAGGTTGGTTGAGGTTTCAAAAGTTTGTCAACAACCCAACTGGCCTTGCCTTAGCACTCTGGCCCCCTGCTGTGAATAAAAGGCACCCGTAAGGCAAATTAAGGCAGATAAGACTTTACTAATCCCCCCCAGGAATCTGTGTGTGTGCCACCAATTTCATCACAGGCACTATGCACTATCTATAGTTCAAGTAATCTGTATTTGTGTGTTTCACTGACAACAGTAGGGCTGTTGAAGTGTGCACTAAATGTGTTAAAGGTCAGATGACATGCTGTTTTTGGATGCTTTTATATAGGCCTTAGTGGTCCCCTAATACTGTATCTGAAGTCTCTTTCCCGAAATTCAGCCTTGGTGCATAATTACAGCCACTACGAGCAGTCCCACAATGAGCTTTCCTCAAGACGCGCTGTTTCTGTGTCTGTAGCTTTAAATGCTAATGAGGAGTGAGAGAGGCGGCACCATGCGCTAATGTTTACAATGGATGTATCGCAATGGCTTGTAGCGCCGTTGCTGTAAGATGCCTTGAATTTGCCCATTCTCATCTGATCACCCTGGGCTGCGTTTCCCGAAAGCATCGTAAGCCTAAATTGATCGTAGACAGGTCGTCACACAGGGTGAAGGGGCTCGGAGGGAGTGAAAACTCATACAAAAATCATAAAAGCCATTGAAGATAGCCTAAGTCCTGCACCGCAGACTTGTCCCCTCTGGTTGTGGGAATTGGATGTGGTCTGGGATGTGGCAAAGTAATGCAGTTGTGACAGCCTGCACAGATCTTGACACTGAGGCCTTGGAGAGCCCATGTCCATCTCCAATAACCTCCAGAAAACTGCCAGTGGCATAGAACCTTAACACTGCCAGTAGTTGGGTTGCAGGGGTCAGTGCAAAGGACCTCCTTGTTAGCCTCTGCATGTCTGCTTCTATGTGGTTCATGAGCAGCATGATATCATGATGTCATCGGACATATCTTACACTCATAATGAGTATAATTGATCAACCATCAATTAAAGTAGAGTTGATTATTCATGTCAGAAACAATGATTCCATGTTGAAGACAGGGTATTCATTACTTATGTGTTTGTCATTTGTCACAATGTCATTTGTGGCCAATATGTGAGAATTATGAGATTGCAAACATGGTCTTGGAAAGCTGTTGGCCTATGCAAGATTGTAGATATAGTCAGCACTAGAAAATAAGACAGTAAATATGTTGGATTGAGATGCTTGTATTTGTACATTGAATTATTTAGGCTGCTAGCTGGGACATGCCATGTGTGATACCATTTATATGCATGGTTTTTAACCTTGTAGTTCAATCAAGTAGTAAATATAGGACTCGTATATATATATATATATATTTGCCTATGGAAAGTGGAGTAGCCTACCAAGAAGAGTTAAAAACCAAGGCACAAGTAATTTGAGAAATAGTTGTTTTAGTGGAGTTTGTTCTCCCTGCTCCTGCTCCTCTCACATGGATCTATAAGGTAAACATGTAAGGATTGGACAGGCAACACTGAATATATGATACAATACACAATTCAGCCTTTACTTAATTTAAATAAACATTGTATGCTTAGGCTATAAGGTAACCTAAATTTGACACTACCTTGTTGATTGGGAAGAAGAATAGGCACAGAAATGGAGGGCCTTGTGAACGTCATCTCTTCAAACAAGAGCTTCCTCACCTCAATTTGGAGACAAGCCCACTTAATTTCCAAGACCTATTGGTATTTAGCATCCTGTGTCGCTGATTGCAGGGTCCTAACACCGGTGTAAAACTCAGATGCAGCATAGTTTGCACGTTCACCTTATTGTCTTTGCCTTCATGTAGCATCATACAATGTACATTGAAAAGTACTCAAATAAGTAGCCTATAATAAATGTTAAGTTTTCTGTAGCGACAGAAAATATTTTTTGTGTACCGTAATTCGTCAAATATTTTGGTTAACGTTTAAATGTTTAAGTCTTAAAGTTGCGTCAGAAGAATCACATTTCAGTACAATGGACAGCGTCTTGTTAAGTGCAACTTAAGAGACACGTACGATGGTTCTCCTTAAGAGCATGTTCGGGAAACGCACGTAAGAAATAACGATGGATCGTTATTTTGATCGTAGAGAACCCTCGTAACAGCTACGATCCATCGTTATCGGGAAACGCAGCCCTGGTTTGCAGAGGTGCACACTCAGTCATTTTAATGAGGGAAAAGGCGGATATCGCGCGCGCCATAACACCAACAGCAGAACAGTTATCCAAATAACAAAGAAGTGTACAACACTCGCGTTACAGCGTGTGTATTCACACACATACTAGCTATCTACCTTTACATTAGCGACAGTAACTCAGCTTTTAGCTGCAGAGCTAATTACAGCCACATTCTAAGGGTAACAAGCTAGGAACCATATACAGTAAAGCAACAAAATGATATAGCGTTAGTTAACTTACTTGTCCGATGTTTGTAGCTGGACTTAAGAGTTAGTACTGATCCAGAATTCAATTTCAGCAAGACCAGTAGTGGCTGAAATGTTTGGTGCAAACACAAAACTTGGGAAGTTGTGTCGGCGCCTTTCCAGAGAAAATAAAATGAAGACACTGGATCTTCAGAGGCTCGGATGAAGGAATAACTGTAAAAAGACTTTGTTTGCAAGCCATGATGTCTCTCGAGGATAAAAACACTTGCATGGTCTTAGCTCAGTTTCTTATGGGCGGGCAAAGCAGAGAGAGGGGAGGTAATCTTCCTCCTTGTGACGTCACAAGGAGGAGATTTTCAAACAGAGCAATTGAGCCTTCATTTTCTCAAAGGCGGAGAAGAACACCCAGGGCTTGGTTTACACCTATCGAAGATTCTAGCCACTGGGGAACCAAAGGCAGGCTAGGGGAACTCATATTAATGTTAAATAACCTCCTAAAGTTAAGTTTTCATGTCATGTGACCTTTAATTCGGCACCAGTCTAAAATATACCTCTCTCCTGCCTGACCCAACAACCTAAACTATCCAGTCCCTGAACAGAGACACCAAACACAGGTAGCAGCCCTGCCACCACCTGCGACCAACCCAACACTCACAGCCATTCCTTTGATAGTCTAGCACAGATTAGATTAGACTAAATCTTACAAACTGCTGACACACACACACAATACAAACACTACACAAAGTAGATATTCCTCATCTGGACAGCAGCTGACACACCGATTCACTGTTAAAATGCCCACTCTGCAGACACAAGGATCATTCTTGTCTTGGACTGACAATGCACATTTGTATGATTATCATGTGCATGTGAGTGAACATGCTTTTGAGGTCAATGTATTTAACATGGAATATGCAAGTACGGTTCTTGTTTGCTCGTTATAGATAATATTTATCTTACAGTACAGTGCTAGAGGGCCTATTTCTGTCCCAATGACAACACAGAGGTATGTCGACCACTGGCCAGTCTACATAATTAGCCCTCCCAAAGTAACCAGATTGAACACTTTATAAGGACATTCCTGATTAGGGTATGGGGAATTGGAGTTACTACCATGGTGCTTTGTTAATAATAAAGAGAGGTTTCCACAGAGCTGCCATGTGGTGTCTAGCTGGACAGCTTGAGAAGCTATGAGGAGACCTCTAAGTAAGACCTACTGAGTAAAGAGCTCTTCATTAGCCCTGGTGTTAACACACTTCATTTACTCACTGCATATAAGGCAGGATGGCCTTGCTTTACATAAGTCCACACAAGCAAACATACAGTACACACACACACATTAAGACACATACTTCCTGAGGTTATGCAGTCTGTCCCTGTCCATCACTCTCACAGTCCAATGGCACCCAAATGGCCCAAACGCCCCCCTCAGAGATGCACACAATTCTTGCATTCATCCTGTTGTTCACACACACACGCACATGTAGCCAGTCTATTGTGACAAGACTAGTGGACATACGATACTAGACAAGAGGGACGTAGGTATCTGTTTTCTGTGAATAGCAAGAGCATCCAACTCCCTCCTAACCTTCAATCCTCCGCTTCTCCCCATCCTTCTCTCCCTCCCGTATTCTTCCCTAAAACTGGGTCAGATCATTCACAAGCAGCTCAGCTACATTGGGTGGAAAAAAATCTGTCTGCTCAATAACAGTGGAAATGAAACTAAGTAGACAGACACACACTGAACAATATCAGAGTGATTTTTCTGAACAGGTCCTCACTGGAGAACAGAAGGTTGGGAAAAAACTGCAGACAGACACACAGAGGGGCAGACAGATGGACAGGAGATTACAGGGATATAAGAGTAAACCCCAACAAAGAGAGGAAAATGAGAATATCCTGTTTCTGTTAGTGTTCTACATCCTAGAGAAGACCAAACTGAGCAGCAAACACACACAGGCACACAGACAAACCCTTGGATCTCTCTCTCTCTCTCGTTTTTTTTCTCTTTCTCCTCGCCATCTTTCTCATCCTTCGTCCATATGTATGTTGTATGTAGACTACTCACCTCCTCCCCTGCAGTCTGTGTGTCCTCAACATCCCTGTATTTTTAGTGTCTCTCCATTTCCAAGCATAAACAATACCTCACTGCTGAACACACACACACACACACAGTGAGAGATCAGTGACACCAGCCAGCCCACATCCTTTATCTAGTCTAATGCGTGCACACACGCTGCTCTTGTGCTCTGTTCCTTAGTAACAGTGGAATTGGAGCAAGCAACACAGCCCGTGTAGTTGTCGTCACCCCACCCCCTCTTCCTCTAGTCCCCTCCCTCTCTTTGGCTCTTCTCCAATCCATCCTCCCTCCTAATGGAGGAATAAATATTTCAGTCACAAATGAGACATGTCAGTGCACTGAACTCTCCTCCCCCACTTCAAATATTCAAAGCTACAGCACGATGCTGTGTGTCACATCGTGGCCCCATCTACTCCCATCCTCTAAAATACTTAAATGAAAAATTGCTACAACGTAAGATGAGTACACACACACAAGCATTCCAATGTAAAAGGACAAACAAACCCACCTAGATGTACTCAGTCGTTACATCATGCTATCATTGTTCATGTACTGATCCATGCTGAACAGCAGTGTGTTTGTGGGCTGGATCACAAACACCATTCACAAACACTAAACCCCTCCCTCTCCCTCCTTTTTTTCTTAGGTGCTTTTGAGTAGTTTTGCTTCTCATAATCAGGACCAGGTTGTTGTGACCACAGAACAAATACAGAAAAATGCTGAATACAGTTGAGAAACATCTCAGACAGTGTGTGTGCATGGAAAATCTTAGGACTGGTCCCAACTGGTCAAAAGAATGTGCATTATAGATGAGCAATTCTACACCCAAGCTCAGGTACTGTAGCATTCCGGACCCTCAGAACACTATCAGTTTTATCTGCGGAGGTACCTTAACTAGTTACTCAGTGACAGTATGTGTGCGTGTAGGCTGAAATATACTTAATGCCAAGTACGTGTACGCATACACTGAATGGCTGCCACACGTATCCCATGGCTATTGCTGTTGAACAAAATCTGATATAGTTGTCAACTTATTTAGTCACAAACTATTTAGATGCTGACCTGCCGCCAAGCTCCTGTGCTTTTGCAGTACGTACATATGCACACGTCCAAAACTGGAGTATACCGAAGCCTTAAGTGTGTGAGTGTGTGTGTGTGTGTATGGGGGAGTTGCTGGAGGCCAGGAGAGAGCCTGACTGACTAGAATTAAAAAACTAGGATTATGTTTTTTATTACACAAAACACAGCACGACGAGTGAGTGAGCGAGCATGAGAGAAGCCTCAGATTAGCAACATCGGTTATGCAACACACGATCGGCTTCTGTTTCCACATAAGTCAGGAACAAAGTTCTGGTCTGGTGCACGCACATAGGCAGGCAGGTCAGAGGACTTCACCCTCTCTTCCAACACAGGGGTTACGTACACGCACAACTAAAGACATGATGGACTTGGCTTTCAAGTTAAGAAATGAAATTGATAAAATAAAGACAGTGAGTTGTCAAGGTCACTATCTGTCCATCTACTCCATACCTCAATCACTCAAGACATCCCACGCTGTGGGAGGGTACATCAGGCTAAGTGACTATTATTTCCAACACAGCTTAGTAAACCAAAATACTGCAGTCTCAAAATATAATATAATATTGTATGTGCGGACTAAACTAATTTTGTCAATCTAGACATTTACTCATTTGGGTTTGGCCCTCTGAAATTTGGTTGATTGCCTTAATGATCATGGCGTTTTTTTCCAGGGTGTATAAAAGGTGTCCAGAATGTGCATACATGCTGACCAGGGAATCTGCTCACACCCTCTATTCTCCCTGTCAGCCTGTAGTCTCTCTAGTCTTCCTCCCCCTTTCTTACACCTTCACTTACTCCACATATCCCCTCACAATTCTGTCCCTGATATCTAACAAATGCATTATGCTACACAACCGCCCCTGCTTCTTTTCTTCCTTAATATTACAAACTATATTTCCATTCTCACTCTCTTTATACTGTACATCCCTTTCTCCAACTTTTCTCACCTGCATTCGTTTTCGACTGTCTGGCACATTCTCCAGGCCTCTGTGTCTGTATCCCAGCCTGCACTGGCAGAGGACTTCTACGTCCAGCTTGCCTTCTTCTGTGAAGGCATGGTCTGCAATGTTTCCTCTCATCCCCAGAGAGAGGTCTTTAGTAGAACGTGGTGGCACAGCCTTCCTGTTCTTTATTTGTTCGAGATCAACTCCATCACATCCCAGATCCTTCATCTTGCCTTCCTCCCCCACTGCAAGAGATCCATCTCTAGGTAGGCTGCTCTCGTTCCCAGCTTCTGTGCAACCAGGCTCTAGGGACTTGTGTCGGCTCTTAAAGAGGCTGTGGATGGTCAGCATAACCAGGGTGCACAGCACATACATGATCCTCCCAGTGAGGACAAGTAGGTCTCTATCCCCCTGCCCAACCTCCAGAATTGTGCTTGTGGCTGGGACAGAAATGTCAAGATCCACAGGTTGTTATGAGCTTTTACCAGCAGTTAATATTATTCTATTCATCCTGAGGTCTTTCCGAGGTGACAGATGAGTCCAGGTTAAAAGGTACCCGAGTTACAATACCCGATCTCCAGACACGGTAACATCCTCCAGTTCAAAGTCGATCTTATTTTAGGGCATCCACAACCAACTGGCAGGATTAAGCCTATGGTCACAAGGCTCAGTTTCTCAAGGTAACTTCAGACACACTTGTCTCCAACACATACAGTTTCAGACACACCCAAATACATCCTAAGGCTGACTGCAGAAATGGGCATAAATAACTCTTACACTCCCAAGAACTGTCAGTGACCTCCTTACTTGTCCTATGAAGACCAAATCTACACTCCCAAGACCAAGCACGGCTGCGTATGCGACATCTCCTCTCTCCTCTGCTGCTTTAGAACCCTGGCTGGTGTTAATATCTCATTAAAAAAAATCAACAGGTCCAGGGGTCTTCTCTTGCAGATTCTGTGTGCCTGCCCACACTGCAGCACGTTTCTATACCCTGGGATTACTGTGGAGTTAGGTGCGACCTCTGTCACTCACCTTCCATCTCTCAATCCATCTGGCACTCAGGGATAAGCACTGATCTGAGGACACATTATCTAACACACAATTTAAAAAAAGATATTCATGGGGAAAAAATATTTTCTCTGTAGTTTGGCGTTCCAATGCTCAAACCGATGTATGGGTTCTGATTGGGTTCTGCCATGGCGAGAGGGAAGCGACATGCTTACCGATTGTCCTGAAAGGCTGTCTGTCACCCTGGTACATGACAACTCACGGCAACGCCACACTGTCAGTCACAAAGGAAGAATTGTGAGGGTCATAGATGGTACAATGGCTACTCTGCACCCAACGTGATGCAGTGGTTGTGGTTTCCTGTCCTGAAACACGATGTAAACAGGGAGAGGTTCTGTGGGTTAAACCCATCCTGCTGGAACAAAAGAGTCTTACGCCTGAGGGCTCCCTTTTAGGGTTCTAATGAATGGGAGGGGCTAAGCAGGATCTCTCGCATACTTCGAGGACCACATTGGGAGCTTTGCCAGAACAGGCTTCATACATTCAAGCAGTGGCGGCTTGTTAATAAAGGGCGCTAGGGCCCCATCAAAATTCCAGAAAAAAAAGTATACTTAAACACAAATTATATACAAATAAAATAGTTTACTTATACGATATGCTGGCTGGTAGTAATCGCCTCAGCATTTAATAAAAATTGGTTTGAATCAGTAATGTAAATACAAGATGTTTAATGCGGTTCCATGGGCAAGGGATGCTGGATAAATGAATGTCTATGTAAGTCCTTAAACGTTTGGCAAGCATGTGACCTAAAGCTGGTCTCTAATTGGTTTCTTGAAGATTCTCCTCCGGACACAGCCCACCCTGGCGAATCAGAATGGGATACATTTTATTTTATCCAATCTCGAAACTCGACACCTGTCATTCAACTTCACGGTCTTGGCCGCTTAACGCGCAGGCTAGACCATCACTCCGCCAAAACCTTGCAAGCTGACGATCACACAAATCACTTTCATAGAGATAATGGCAGCAGTTAAACAAAATTATGTCATTGATTTACAACAAAAAAAAACTTTCACAAGACGTTCGCTGGAAGAAAAAAAAAGAGGATAAAGGATCTCGGACCAGACCAACTCGATTTACAAATCCAGCAGCAGGCCAGTGACCGAGGACGAAGCTACAACCGGGGCTTCACCCACTCTTGTTATGCGAAACGGAGTTGGCTGGCTGGATGTTCAAGTAGTTAACATGCTTTTTGGTAGTGGGTGGGAGGATATAGTAAAAAAAAAAAACTCAAGTCACCATCTTCTTATGTTTGTAACTTGAATTTTGTATCGTATTGTCTTGCCCTTCTTAAATACCACCCCCCCCCCCCCCCACACCCCCCCGCGTGAGTTCTAAATATTTTCCAACGGTCCCCAAAGCGCAAGTTATTTTTCCGAAACGATAGCTATTTGCTGGGGCATATTTTGAAAATTAAATCTCAAATGTCTATTTCTTTTTCATTTTAATTAAGTGAAAGATTGAGCACTCTTGAAGAAGAAAATTAAAATGCAAATAGGATGATTGAATACTAATTTCATTTATGAGTCAAATAATGCAGCCACATTCTTAAAATGCAAATGCATTTCTGGAAATGCATTTGCATTTGAATTTTGGTAACGATTTGCTTCCATAGCCCCCTACCGAACAAGATGGGTAGCTCGCTCAGCAGGGAGCTGAAGAAGAGCGGCTACTGACGTCACTCTGCTGCGCCGCTCAGAATGCTTTTTCGTTCATTTTGCATTTCTGCAAATGCTTTTGAATTTGAATTGTGGTCACGATTTTGCAGCCACGTTCTTAAAATGAAAATGCATTTCGGGAAATGCATTTGAATTTGAATTGTGGTCACGATTTTGCAGCCACGTTCTTAAAATGAAAATGCATTTCTGGAAATGCATTTTCATTTTCAAAGTTTACATTTCAAATTGAATTTTGGTATCTATTTGCTGGGGCATATTTTGAAAATTAGATCTCAAATGTCTATTTCTTTTTCATTTTAATTAAGTGAAAGATTGAGCACTCTTGAAGAAGAAAATTAAAATGCAAATAGGATGATTGAATACTCATTTCATTTATGAGTCAAATAATGCAGCCACATTCTTAAAATGCAAATGCATTTCTGGAAATGCATTTGCATTTGGTAACGATTTGCTTCCATACTTCTCAGGATGGGTTAATGATCACAAAATGTATAATTCTGGAGATGAAGAAACATTTCTAAATCATAGGAAGGGTCAGTGGCAGTCTGTTAATCAAGCGATATTAACATTACACCAATAGCTTTTATATCACTGAACTGAATTGCCATCAGATTCTGTTGTAATATCACTCACATCAGGACATCAAATGAAAAGTAGTTTAGCATACTAACGCCACTCCAACAAGTAGCAACATAACATATCAACCATATAACTGTAGCCGAGGGTTTTATATGCTATGCTAAACTTAGGTTTGGGCTTTAAAAGAAGGACACGGGCTTCCAAGACGGCACTGCACATCTCACTTTATTTAACTCACTCTGCCAGACCGTCAGAACAATGACTCCCCTTGTCACAATGAAAGCTCATAATAAAATACCTTACATAACTAACGTTACTAATGTAAATTTATATCAACGTTGTTCTGGACAGCTAGCATTGGATATAGCTAATGCTAGCATCTTGTGCTAGCTGTCCAGAATAAGTGCCCAAGGACACAACGTCATTTGACACAGCCGGGAATCGAACTGGCAACCTTCAGATTACTATCCCGACTCCCTCACCGCTCAGCCATCTGACTTCCATATATATATATATATATATATATATATATATATGACTCATATGCTCTCTTGAAAAATGACCGTTATGTGACGTATTTCAAGGTATCTTATTAAAGCGGAAGAGAAGGTTTAAGACATTTCGAACTGCTCTCTTAATAGGAAGGAAGCAAGGAAGGAGGCATTTTAAGACATTTCGAACAGAGCCGATGTCTTACGGCGGACTCTAGAACGTCCGCACATGGCGGCCATCTTGCTACAGTCAACTCGCTCACCCATTGTAGCGGCTTCTTTGCAACCTCCGTTAGCCGCTGAGAAGCTGAGTCAGGGCAAAACACTGAATATGACGCGCTCCAATAAGGCAGTTCCACTCCGTGATATTCTTTCTGGTCTTTATTGTCCACTTGAGTTTAAAAAATAAAACAGCGAACTGAGCGAACTAACTGAGCGAACTAACTGAGCGAACTGCAAAAAATGCAAACCCACACTCACCCCCTCTCTCCCCCCATGTAGGTGTAAAGGTGTTTAAATAGGCTGCTACTAATTGACTGACCATCCCCCGTGACTCCTATAGTGACGTATAGCCAAACAAATCATACATAAACGTAAACACAGCTGGCTCCTATGTAAAGGGACATGCATGGCTCCTACACCCATAACATTGTGTTGGTGCTACATGTACTTTTTAAATGACCATAACTTGCTCAATTTTCAACCGATTTTTAAACGGTTTGGTTTGTTATCAACGTCAGAGATGTCGTTATGCCACTGCATACTTCTATTCTATTTTTTTTTTAAATAACATAATTATTCATAAGTATGCGGTGGCATAACGACATCTCTGACGTTGATAACAAACCAAACCGTTTAAAAATCGGTTGAAAATTGAGCAAGTTATGGTCATTTAAAACAGTGGTTCCCAACCCTGGTCCTCAGGGCCCCCTGTCCTGCATGTTTTAGATGTTTCCCTTGCTCCAACACACCTGATTCAAATGAATGGTCATAAGCAGGCTTCTGCAGAGCTAGATAATGACCCATTCATTTGAATCAGGTGTGTTGGAACAGGGAAACATCTAAAACATGCAGGACAGGGGGCCCTGAGAACCATGGTTGGGAAACACTGATTTAAAAAGTACATGTAGCACCAACACAATGTTATGGGTGAGCGAGTTGACTGTAGCAAGATGGCCGCCATGTGCGGACGTTCGACTCTGTTGTCCGGAAACACGGACGAGACATCTACCCTTTATATATATCTATGGGTATAGCTCCATAGACCTCAATTCATTCTGCACTCGCTCGTTAGCGCTCTCATATGGAACTAGAGTGGAACTGCAACCAGTTCAGAACCCGGAAGTTTCCCGAGAGTGGCAGTTCTCCCCATATTAGACATTCTCTGATAGTGACTTCCACAATGTGTGGACATTTACATAAATACACCCCTTTCAGCCATGTTGTATTTGATACATTTTTCCCAAGTAACGTTTTGAATTCTACACATCTGAACAAAATGTCGAGTCAATTGGACCTTTGATTTAAGAGAAGAATAATTTAAGGTTTTCGCAAAATGTCACTGTACAGCTAAATGGAAATGCAATCACTTTGAAAATGTGACTTTTAGGTGTGACCCATGGCCTGTGGCCTGGAGGAACCCTAAATCAGAAAAGGTAGAAACACAAGGTGGCTTCACAGCTTCGCTACTTGGCCACCAACTACATAGAGCTTGATGATACTGAGAAATTAAGGATATTTCTGGGCAAAGGGCCTACACAACAGTCTTGATGCTAGAGCTACACCAATCAGCCATAACATTATGACCACCTGTTTAATATTGTGTAGGTCCCCCTCTTGCCGCCAAAACAGCCCTGACCTGTTGAGGCATGGACTCCACTAGACCTCTGAAGGTGTGCAGCGGTATTTGGCACCAAGACATTAGCAGCAGATCTTAAGTACTGTAAATTGCGAGGTGGGGCCTCCATGGATCAGATGTGTGTCCAGCACATCCCACAGATGAGTGTGTGTGAGAGAGCGAGAGAGCAAGCGAGCAGGACACAGTAATGGATGAGAAAAAACAAGAAGGAGAAGGAGTAGAAAAAGAGAGCACTCTAAACCAACACCAGAGCCTGTCTTCGCCTCTCTTCTGGCTAGCTGTATGACAGCATGTTACTGTTACTGCATACAAACCTTGGAGTTTGCCAGGGACACGCCTGTGGAAACGCTCAGCAACAGATCAGAGTGGTTAGTATAAAATATGGCATGTCTGTACAAATACAACCAGGCTGCCCACTGGGTGTGTCCTTACCACCCGCTTCTCCACACACGTCTGAGACCTTGGGCTGTAGGGACAGCTGTATAAACTGTAAACAGATGCCTCTCTACTGACACTGAACAAAGAATTATGGAGCTGGGATGGATGTGTGAGGCCTCCACCTCTGACTCACACGAAGTATGAGTGTCAACAGAGAATACTGCCTCAGTACTAAAGAGCAACACCAAACTAATATCCAACTAGATTCACCTCCTACATTCACCCAGTTTCTGTACACCTCCGACATTGAATCCAAGTTGGATACTTGCCATCTGCAGAAGTTCTCTGATGACACTGCTATTGTGGGGTGTATCAGGGAGAAGGGTACATGGGCCTGGTGGATGATATTGTTTGATGGTGCGCCAGGAACTACTCCCTTCGACCCCAGTTCTCATCCAGGGGATGGAGGTTGAGAAAGTGGGGTTCAACACTTATAATAATCACCCAATCACCTAACCTTGGAGTCCACTTGGACAACAGCCTGGAGTGAGCTGGTAACACCATGGCCTCTACTAAAAGGGACAGACATGGCTCTACTTCATGAGATGGCTTCGGTCCTTCGGAGTTGCGACGCTCGTCAGTGTTGCTTCCTCCCACTCTTGCCTGCACTGGGTTTCAATTTGGATCCTCTGACTTCAAACGACTACCACCTTTATAAACACTTCTTTAACCAGCTATGCCCCCCTTAAGCTAACACTTCGATCGATGGCGTGGGTGGGCTGTATTTATGCTGAGGAGTGAGTTTAACGAATTTAGCTCAATTACACCAGCCCGATCTAATAATCCTATTTTACACTTTTAAAAGGGACCAGTTTCTTAAAGTTGTCATCTATTCACATCATGTGAATTCTTTAATTAGTTAATTAATTACTGTTGAACAACACATTGTTAGTGCCAGCCTTTTCTTCTTCAAAGTTGTGTAGAAATTAGCATAGTAGGGGTGTAAAAAATAACCGATACGTATCGATATCCGTTTTTAGTGTGTAAGATATGACCAGAGCCATAGAAAAAGAGAGTTGCGACACTTCCATAGACTCCCATTGTTATCGAGGAATGCGGAAGTAAAGCGTGTCTCAAGCGACCTATAGTTCCAAACATTGTATTTTCCACCATTGAACCCCATTCATTTTTAGTGTCTCCGAAGCAAGTTAGCTGGTAAATTGATGAAAATCCTTCAGTTTTTCATATTTTTACCACCACATATCAATTGTTATTAGTAGTATTTCATATAGCTAGCTTTAGATAAAATGTATTGTAAGATTATAGCTTGTTTGATTCGAAACGCAGTTAGAGCTAGACTGTAGGTCACGTAGGTTAGAGCTAAGCAACATGTTTACCGTAGCTAGCTCGAGAGCACCAGAAGTTCGTTGGTTTGTAGTCTGTCAAATTAGTTCTAGTTATTGGTGTTATAGTTATTATTTCTCAGACCGATTGGAGCATCCAAATGCTGCACAGCCAACCATAATCTCTTTGTCTTCTAGAATCATATGAAGTGCAGGAGCTCATTAATTTGACATTTTATACTGCATTTCAACCACTATAATGATTGTGTGTGTGTGCCTAGTCTGAGTGAGGTTTGTGAACAGCAGACATTTAGATCACCGGATCACTACAAACAAAAGGAGTGGAAGAACACTGGACATATTATACAATAAAATGTTTTATTGATTGCAATTGGTTTCCTGGTATACTCTGTTCTATTTTCTTCTATTGAACAGTTGCTGGCGATAATGGTTAGATTCAACTTGCATCAAGTACTACAAATTAAATTGTTGTTAATGTGGTAAATTGTAAGTGGGCTGATGAATAAAAAAAACGTTTAACAAGTCCCATTTACTTCAACAGTCTAAGGTTAAACGTTAAGTTGAACAATATAGTCCTCATTAGGCTACTGTTTGGTATGTACAGTATGGTACAGTACAGTTGGTACAGTATGGTAGCTAGCATAGCCATTTCTAGCCCTGCTTCACAATATTGCGTTATGTATTATAAGTTAATGTAATACATAAATGTTAATAAAGTATCAGACATACATGATACAACACACCAGTAACCAATTGACATTATGTGTTAATATACCGAAAATATCCTTGAATCGAGATGGTGCTGCTGTCTGTCCCGCCGAAAACCATTCAAACAGGTTGACAGCAGTGTCTTTGTTTTTTAACTACAGCGAGCTACCGGAACCACGTGACAAAAAATCTCTAGCTTTTTTCCTGTGTTTCACTGGCAGTGAGTGTTCACAATGTTGTATTTCACTCCATTCTACATCAAAAACGTCAGGGAGGGCTGCCTTTTGTAGACACGAGTCAGCTGAAGATAGCCAGAATATCGGATTTCTTTTACCGAGCCTGTTTCGTTCATAATTTTGCCTGAGAAAGCGACTTCCGTTGGCCAGCTTCATTGAAAACCATTCAAACCGGTTGACAGCAGTGGGGCTTTTTGGAACTACAGCGAGCTACATGAACCACGTGATCACGCGTCGGCGAGATCAAAGCGTGTCGCAACTCTCTTTTTCTATGGCTCTGGATATGACTACATCGATGCGTGAAGTCCCGTATCGGTTTTAAAATTACTTAAATCGGGGCAACAACACAAGTGTATGTCTCTCCGTTAAGTTGCTATGCAAAACCCTCACTCACTGACTTGGTGCACTTGAGCTCAGTCAGAACAATGACAGCCAAAGCCCGCATAGCATAAGTAAGCCTATCAGGCGTGCCGCTATCCCTTTGAATAACGCAACATACGTTGACATGCTCAGAACATGCCAGTTTGTAGTGAAATGATGTCTGACCACAGCGAACCCATTTTCAATGCGCCATCGAAACTCAGATCGAAAGTTTAGAAGACCTTCTACAAAAAGGAAGGTAAACTTCTTAAAAGTGAAGCCATTTGTAAGTTACGTAGGGCAGTAGTTAAGTACAGTACCACGAATCTCAGCACTCATCTCGAGACACCATGCCAGTGATGCCGAACTTGATGCTAGCACTGCATCGAGCAGCACAAACAACCCCATTCGAGCACAGAAATATATCACAGTTTCTCCATCAGCCACAACTTAGTTACAACTCGGCGAGGGCTAAGACAATTGACCTATCGCTAAGCCCCACCCCTCGAACGCAAACGGGCCAATGGCAGTTTAGTAACAGCTGCGCTCAGACATCTTCAGTTTACAACTCCATAGAGTAACATTAGGAAAAGGGATTCTTCTGTTGTTTTATCGGGTTTGTTGTAATTTAAGTTAAGAAAAAATATGGTCAAACTATGTGCATGGGGTAGATGCAACACTGATATGAGGTATCAGGAGAGGATGGGCAATGGGGTATATTTTATCCCATTTCCCAAACCTAAACAAGACAGGGCCAAATGTCTCCGGTGGATAAAGCTGTGTGGCAGACCACACAGTCAACTCAACGTAACGAAGATAAACAAGGATGTCATCACATTATTGTCATTGACAGTACCGGCTTACTTTCACCACTGATGTTATGCTAGGCTTAAGCAAGTTATCTCTGGTTAAAACTAGCTAACGTTATTAGCTAGCTACGTATAACGTTTAGCTAGCTATTCACTAGCTAGAAAGTTAGGACACTGCCCTGTCAGGGACAGGGTAATGCTAGTAAATAAACTAATAAACGTAGGTTTACATCTTAGTGCCTATCCAGATTACTTCAATTACCTGAAGGTAAATTAATGTAGCTAATCTACTGTAACCCTGCAGTGCATCAACAATACTGGTATTGCCAAGCATTGGATATCCACGATTCAGGATATCGTGAATGACCGTGAGATGAAGCTTCTCCCTCTTGCATTGAGATCTGTAAATTCTCGCCTCCAATTTAAGTTTGTCATCCACCATATCTACTTTTAAATTATGTACGTATCCCTCTGTGAAGTCCGTATGCGTTACACGTTAGCCCTTAGCTGACTACATACTCCGGTAAGAGAGTAGCCACAACCTTCAGGTGTAGTAGAAACAGGTTTATTGATGTTTAACCTCCAGCAGGTTAACCGAGTGCATTTGGTGCTTGCAGTAGAATAGTCATACATTACAATAAGTAGTTGTACATGTTTGTGTGGTTTCTGTAGAATAAACGAAATACAGAATATAACATAAATATACATAATTGACTATTATGAATTGCTATGCAAACCAACTGAAATAATAATATATTAAACAAAAAACTATAGTGATATATTTAACAAAAGGTTGAAAAAAAGAAAGAAATAGTTATAATTTAAAAAAGAGTTTTAACAAGTTTGAGGCTTGATCATGAAAACAGGTCAGGGCTGTTTATGGCAGGCAGCACAGACATATTCCTGTCAGTTGGATTTGAGCACAACAGTGATGGAACCATCTGAGGCAGCTGTCACAGCCAACCAGAGATTTTGGATAAACATTAAGACAAATTTGTGGAATGATAACGAATGATCAAACATTAGGAATGGCAAAAACTGTCACTGTCACCTATTATTACCTCTTATACAAAGAAATACCAATGCTACATTATAAATGTGTCTAGTAGTGAAAAAAGTAATGTATTCAATACCAGTTGACAAGCTATTACCCAGTTAGTGTTGCCTTCCAGATTGTCCACATCCCCGCATAGTTGGGGTGTGTCAGATCTTATAGTCCCAAGATATGAGGGGGGGAGGATTTCGGCAGGTATAAAAAAAACTGTTGCCAAAATCCTACTCCCCTTCTAACTTTGACATTTTTGCAACTAGTATCAAAAGCTTTTTATGGCACACTGTACAGGGCATGAGGAGCCACCAAAATAATTTTGGGGTGTGTCAAATCTTATAGTCCCCAAAAATGGGGGGGGGGGGGGGGGGGGGGGGATTTCAGCAGGTATGATGTTATCCACCATCATCCCTGTGGCCAACAGAGTTACAAAATTAAGCTGAGTTGTGTCACTGTACAGTCAAATCCATAAATCTGACTTTATGGGTCCTACATACCTTTATGTTCCCCATGAGAAATGAGGCATGTACACCAACTTTCAGAAGAATCGGTGCAATGGGACAGAAGTGCCATCACTTTGAAAATTTGACTTTTGGGCGTGGCCTATGGTCAAATGTGGGCCATTCTTGGTCTGGTGGCTAGTCATGGCCGGTTGTATCGATGTGCCAAATTTAAAAACCTTTTCAGTTTTTTTTTGTTATTGGGCCAAATAGGTTTCTTGAATAATAAAAATAGGCATACTATCAGTTACAACAGGTTACAATCCTAATAAAACCCGAGAAGTTCTGTCAGCTACCAGTAAAGGGAATCTTCATCCTAGTCTTCATGGTTGCTCAAATGTTATATCTTTATAGGATGTGACTCAAGAGTTGGACAACTCATTTATTAAGTACCTTGTTTCTGTGAGCCCTCCCAGTTAAGAACATTGCCCTACCGTGTGCCAGAAGCTTGTATTATGAGATTTCACAAGAGGAGTATTGAGTCAGCATCCCACTGTCAGACAGGAAGTATCCCCTTTCCTCATACTAAGCATGTTATGTTTGCATCTGAAATCCTTTGACTAAAGTGGATGTAAACAATGTCAAAGTGGTGTCACTGGTCTCAGATCATCAAAATCTTGCATTAAAACAGAGAAATGTTCTGTTCCGCTAATGACTCATGTTTCCAGAATGCTGTGCCAGGGGTGATGTGTGAGGAGAAGAGGAGCTGCAGGGAACTGAATGGTATGGGCCTCTAAAATGTATGGTCTGCATCTGTGTGAACGCAGATGCAGAGGTATGTCCATTACAAACACAGCACTATGCTTTAAAAACAAAGGCCTCATCTGGCCTTTCCTGTCAAAAAACTGCCACCCACAATTAATGGTGTTGCTGGTGGTGAATCAAAAATAGAAAATGTGGGTGTCTCCAGGGAGACACCTAGACAGTTCAATTGCTTTGCTAGCAAGTGAAAGCATATGAAACCATAAGAAAAGCAATTGAAACAAATGCAGTCAAAGCACTGGAAACAGACTCGCGACGTTGGTCGCGTGCACATCCAAGGTGAAATCCTAGTTTGAGTCGTGTCAGAGCGCGCTCTCATACCTTTCACAGACAGCTCAAATAAAAACGCTGATAAAACACCTTTCTGACACAAGAGGGAACGGTTGGACACGCTTGGAGAATGCCAGAATTGTGAAAAGCACAGCAGTGAATTGGTTCTGCACATGTTGTCAATTTCACTGTTTTTGGAAAATCGATAACTGGTGAAGCACTCACCACCAACGGGATAAGCCTGCAAAATGCCACTCCAAGGACTACAGAGTAGCAAACACCTATTTAATATTTCAAAGCTATTGAAATAACTAATATTACGTACAATTTAATCACACCAGACAAAACGCAAAAAACAGGAAATGCGAAGAAGTGCACTTACCGCTAGGTCGCACGCGACCACCGGATTACCACTTGTTTAAAAGTTTAAATACTAGGAAATATGATATTTACTTAAAAGAAAAATAAATAAAATTGGTTGCGTAGCAGACTTGAAAGTTAAACTGTCCAGGATTGAAAATAACGAAAAACTGCGTTGAGATATTTTCACCGAAGAAGGGTTAAGTCTCCTTTTAGGCAGTGACTCCAAGAATTCACCAGCTGACTGCACTTTGGGAGACGGTGACGTAAGCGTTTTCACAAGAAAGACACTTCATGCCATTTTAAAAATGTATAGTCACTAGTTGAGGATGGCCAACTTAGTATAACTTACTGTACGTTTAGCATGTAACAAAATATGAAAAAGCAGTCGGGACAGAAATATAAGTTGTTCCGTTTTCCAAACGTTTTTCCCGCCGGTACGCTATCAAGTTCACTTTAGTAATCTCCATTTAGTTGGTTGCTGTGTGTGAGAGCGGGTCTTGTCAGCGTTGCATAATACACTGTGCAAACTGACAGCCGGCTCAATACCTGTAGGCTATATTATAGCCTATATAGTAATGGTAATTCAAGACTCCCTCTCTTTTCCATTCTTTTTGTCAACCATCCCTTCAACAAAGACACATCAATAACCTAATTTGTATTCACAATAAACCAAACATAATTTCACACATTGTTGTGAACTTTTCAACAACCACATAGTTAGGCTTTTGCAAGATGTGCTACACGTGCCTTCATACTGGTTTTGTGTGTTCAGGCTATGTCCAAAATCATTATTCAGCTCTGCATTTGCTAAATTATGTGGTAATGGTTTAATATTCAGAAAAGATGTTCTCAGTTCATCAGTATCCATTTCATAAATTTAATACATGTTTGGACTGGCACATCCACAACAGAAGTCTCATAAAAACAAACAGCACATGCAGAGTTATTGACCATTATATTGAATTATATGTTTATCTTTGTCGTTATAGTATTGTCTCTGTGTGTGCTTCTGTGTGGTTGTTGCGTTCTAATGTGTGTCTATCCACTTTTACCTGTGTCTACTGTATATGCTACTTGTGTTATGTTTTTGTTATTGCCATTAACCGGCCAGCTGTCATGATCTGGAATAGTGGCTGTGTCATTTTACTTGTCGATGCCTATGTGTTTCTTGTTTTATGTTTATGTTTTTGTTATTGTTGTAACTTATATATTGTTTTAAGCCATCGACCTGCTAGGGACTGCAAATGAAAATGAGCCTGTATGGCTAAATCTGGCACATTTAGATGTTGAATGCTGTGCTCATGTTGATTAATGTGCGTTGTCCCTTTAAATAAAGAAATCAAATATTTTTTTTGTAATAGTTAACTTCGATAAACACCTAGTGATCCCCTTAATGGCTGGTTCAGGTCTTAGACAGATAGCAGGCTGTATACCACAATAACAACCACCCATCCACACACAAGCCAATTGTTCACATCACCTACAATATTGCTATGGCCAGCTCCTAGACAGGTCAGAGATAAGAGCTAGTTCCACATAGTTACAATAAGCAATTCTCGCCTTTTTATTTTACCTTTCCCTCTATAACCAAAATGGACACAATGAAAATGTCCTTTGACTCCCCACATACACCACACACACAACCATGCAGTGCATATACTCACACAGTGAGTTGACCTAAAAACTCAAATAGTAATTATTAAAACCTATTATATAACATCTCCTATAGCGCCAGACATACTGACCCTCAATCAACTATTGACTAGCCTAACACAGTACATCACAATAGAAACCAGTTCAGACTACAAACCAAACTAAACTCAGTAGAGAAGTTTACAATCTTTACCTTGATAACTTGACAATGTTCATGATTCATTATATCAGCAAATGCAGCTACAGTGATTTGTAACAGGTTGTTTACCATTTCCCTCAGACAAAAAGATACAAGTAATGTTAATGTCTAGATACGCCAAAACACATGTTTTGTCAATGATTAAATGCTATACATACTTGTCAGTGTTTACTATAGGAACCAACTACAGAAATGTCCTCATGAAAGTATACTGGTATAGCTAAGGCCATCGAATCTCTAACACTAGAACTTGGGTCAGAATGACAGGGGAGCTGGGAAAACCATTAAGGGAAATACAATTATGTAATGTGGGTAAGGGGCTTGATCAAACAGACTGCTTCATGAACAAAAAAGACCATTCACCTGTGTAACCCCACACCCATTTTAATATTATTTGTGTGGTGATTGGTTGTTTTTTGTTTTATTTTGTTTTTGCTCTGAGAGGGCTGAGTAATTTTAGGGATCACTCCATGTTAGGGACATAAAGGTAGAGCTGAGACATGTCATTGTAATCCAGTTCTCACTGTCATCCTTTTCTCTCTTTTCTCAGTCTCCTTCAGTGGCCGTCTTCATCTTTCTCCTTATCACCCCTTTCTTCGTCCTGTCCCTGCTCTACAGACAGCATCTCCTCACCATCGTGACGGGGAGTCATTCGAATTATCATGCTGCTGTCGGTCACCTCAGAAATGGTGTCGTTGTTGTCCACAATCCTGGAAAGAGGGGGGATGGGAGAGCGGCGGTGCCTCGGAGAGGGAGGGGGAATGGGGGAAGAGGGGGCTTCAAGGGTTTGAGAGTCCTGAGGGTAGAGTTTAAGAATGGAGAAGTTGGGGAGACAGAGTTTGGTGAGGAAAAGGAGGTAGAGACAAAAAAATGTGAAGCCAGTTTACATTTAGTCATTTAGCAGACACTCTTATCCAGAGCGACTTACAGTAAGTACAGGGACATTCCCCCGAGGCAAGTAGGGTGAAGTGCCTTGCCCAAGGACACAACGTCATTTTGCACGGCGGGGAATCGAACCGGCAGCCTTCTGATTACTAGCCCGATTCCCTAACTGCTCAGCCACCTGCCTCCCCAGTTAGTCAGTCAGTGGCCACTGCACCATCAATACTACAGCCATTGAACATATTTACAAATCTAATCTATCAGGGGTCTACTGTACTGTTGGGGTTTACCTCACGTGCTGTGTCAGAACCTTTCTGGCCCTTTAGCTTGGCAAAGGTCCCCCCCTTCATGCCTGCAACTTCTGTAACCACCAGGGCAGCCTTGTACAGTTTGGGTGTCTCTGGTCTGATAGGGATAACCTGTGCAGACTCCTTCTCTCCTTCTTTCAACTCTGGCTTCTTATCCTTTGTTAGCATTTTCCTAGAAGAGGAGGTGAGGGTTTTTTTGGTCAAATACTCAGACAAGCTGTCCTACATGATGCATGTTGTAAACACATCCCTTGCCACAACTAAAGGTAAATTCTGGAACAAATACTTGAGACTGAAGGTCCCTGCATGCAATAGCACACACACACACACACACAGACACATACACATACACACTCTGGCAACATATCCATGCTGATGAGTTAAATTGAGGACATGAGTAAAAGGCAGGATGATCATGTTACTCTGGTTAGCAGACCTTATTCCCTTCTAACTCCTATCTGCCTGCCACATATCTCAGTCAAGGACTAATTCAACTCAATTGGAAGCTTCAGGTTCCTAAAAGAGAGAATGATAGGCGGACAGAGAGATAAAAAGAGAGAGATACAGTGCACAGTAAGACAAAAAGTTGCCCAAGGCTGCTGGCCTGCCACATCTTGTGGGTGACCAGACATCTGGGCCTATGATAAAAAGCGCTATCGAGGCAGTATTGTGAATGTAGTTTGTAATAATTGTGTATGTCTGTGTCCATGTCCAGCCCCCAGCCCCACTAGCACAGCCATGGTTCCCACCCACCCCAACCCTCTCCACTGGCCAAGCCCAGCAAGGCAGGGTTAGGGAGGATGGCTCCCCCTCACTTGGCCTTCTTGCGGAGGATTTTCTGGGACTCCGGGTAGTGCACAAGGATATCTGCCAAGTCTTTCTTGTCCAGAATGAAGAGATTTGCAAATCCATGAGCCTTCACGTTTGCTGTACGTCTATTCCCTCCACCCCCAGCCAGCAAGCTATCCAATGAAAGAACACATGTTACAACAGCATGCAATGCAAAAAAAACAGTTTTTTGTATTTTTTATTAAATAGGTTTAGAAACATTGGTGTATGAAGATGTCACCTGATCTCTCCAAACACAGAGCCAGCCCTGAGCGTCACAAACACAGTGGTCCCATCAGGCCCTCCAACCACCTGTACCTCCCCTTGCTTGATTATGTACATCTCTCTGCCGATCTCCCCCTGACACACAAGACAGGGCTGAGAGTTACACATACATACTGTTTACTGTTGCAACCCTTGTGCCAGCAGGGAGCTGGAAGAGCAGGACCATGGCAGCTCCAGAGGTCTGGAGGTTTCAAGATGAGACAGCACCTAGGATAATAGCAGCGGTGAATCACCAATTCACCGCTGCTATTATCCAGCAAGTTGGGAAGCAAACGATTGTTCTTAAACTTTTTGTTGAATCTTTAACGATTCTGCAAAAAACAGTGTTTACATTTCCTCATGCAGATAGAACATTATACTATAGAGAATATGATAACCTACAATACTATCTGTATGAGGGTACTTCAGACCCAAACCCTACCTGTTATACATCCTAGTACCTTGACGGCATTCATACGTTACACATTTCTTCAAAAGTCAACACTTTTGCAGATTTATTGGGCCAGGATTAATGACTTTAGTTGTGCAAGAGTATTTATATAAATATAACCGTTTTGGTGTTCAGTTTAAATAAATAAACTTAAGACGCACTTGTTCCGGGAGTACAACGGTACTTAGGAATGATCTGCTGGACCTGATGTTAGTTTCCTCCAGGATCACAAAGTCTCTTATTGAGAGACTTGTTGCTCTTGTTGATTAATTGTAACTAATTTTTAATTCTTGTACTCGCTGTGAAATATTTTACTGTTGCTTGCTTTTCTACAGGTACACTCTTGCACTTTTTGAGGTTCATGTTGTTTAATTGTAATTTGTTTAACTACATGCTCTTATGGTTCTTCCCCTTGGCACTTATTTGTTTTTTCACAATGTATGCTTCATATTTTGGCTACCCGCAATGTTTGCGGCTATCTCGTTGTTATGATCAGTGACCTATGCACTTTTCTAAAGCTCTCTCTTCGAAGTCGCTATGGATAAAAGCGTCTGCTAAATGAATACATGTAAATGTAAATAACTTTTTTATTTTGTGTACTGCACTTCTGCCTCCTTTTGAATTGTTTTATTGTCAGTTTAATCTCTGACTCTCCTGGGCTGTCGCAGTACACTCACATACATACAAACATACAGTAGATGTATCATACCTTTTTGCCACAGTACATTCACACACTGATATGCAGATTTTCTATACATATGTGAGGTTGTCTCTTGCTGTGGTCAAGAGGTCACCTAGCAGGCCTTGGACAATACACATATAGATCAGGGAATGTGCTCTGGTCAACTTAGGTTAAGAGCAAGATGAAGAGAATAGTACAAGCAATGAGTTATGACCGCATCACCTGTGTGTTGTTTCTTCTGTGCATTAAGTTGTGGAATGTGTACTGTTTAAGGGCATGTTTTGGTGGTTACTATATTTGTACAGTCCAATCATATATAAAGGACTTCTGAGAGACATGTTTCTCATTCATGCCAATCGCTATGCCTGTCGTGGTGACGTGATCCGAGCAGCTCGACCTAATAAACAAAGTCAACTCTTTTCATTGTGGTGCTTTCCTTGGCTCATCTTCTGACAGAAAATCATCTAACACACACAGACACGCAAACATATGCATATCATACCTTTTTACAGACAAAGTCTCCTGGCAGGTAAACAACAGACTTCAGTCTTTTCAGCATGTCAAATATCATCTGTCTGTCACAGCCCTGTAATTGAGTTTTGAGAGAAATAAATACCAGAAATAAATATTCCCATGACAGTAAGTTTGTTCAGTTAGTCATTGTTGTACTGCTTTGCTTTTGTCCATTCCTTGAGCCTGACCTGAAACAGGGCCACTTTACTGACAATGCTGTAGTTGACATCCACTGCAATGTCCAGACGCATTTTGTCTGGCAGCTGGATCAACAGCTCTTGCTCATCTGTACACATTATAAAGCATGATACCACCATGCAGAACAGATAATGCTGCAAAGCTAACTACAATGTAATGCTCATTGAAAAAAAGTCTAAGAACCAACTAGTATCTCTTACCTAGCATGCCTTGGATCTTCCAGGTGTAGTCATACCAGGTCTTCACCCGGTTCTGGACTTCTTTGGGGATGCGGTAGGAGGTCATGTACTTGGTGGTGCTGTCCATGCAGGACCGGTAGTAGTTCTCCCCTGCTGTGGCAGCTCCCACTACATCTCTCATCTACAGAACAACAGAACCACCATCCCAAAAGTCACATCATGGGCCAGCACCTGGGACCAAGTTCTAGTCCCAACAGTATGATATTGATCTGAAAACTTCATTAAGAATGTTTGTATGTTGGGTATATTACTGTACTGTATGTTTTGAATGTTAACACATTATATTTTGCGAACAAGCACACGTACAACACACATAAATCTCAGTGGCAACAAGTGCTTTTACTATGAAATAAAATAACTTGCTTAAATAAAGTAAAAACTAAAAATGTATTTGATATAAAAAACTGAAATATGAATAAAATAAGATTAAGGTGCCACTGACCTGACCGATCATAATAGAGAATGCGAAGACACCAACAAAGTAGTTGAGTAACTGGAAGCAGATTTCAAAGACTGTGGTAGGGTCTGGCAGACCACCAATAGTGATCAGGGTCTTCACAGCAAAGTAGTAGCAGCGTATATAACTGTAAAACACACACACACACACTGGGCATATCAGTACTGTATGAGCTGCCATTGATTACATAAAATCCGCTGAATGTTAGTTCTAAGATTTTGATTGGTTTAGTATCCTGACCTGTTCCCTTTGCCATCATACACCCATTTGGTGGAGCCCAATCCTTCGTAGTCAGATCCCCAGTAAAACAGACAGGCATTAATATGCAGAGAATAGAGTAGGTAAGCAGTGGTACGGATCACCCTGGAAGAGACATTCACTGTGAGCAACGGCGCCCCATGCTGGTGAGTACACATGCATACTATACAGTGTGACATACAGGCATTAGGTTTAAGACCACTGTGAACTTCTGAAAGGGTAGTTACCTGTAGATGTAGGCTTTACTCATCACTGCTTCCAGGCGGTCGTTGAATTCAAAGAACGCCATGTACTAGAGCAAAATGAAATGTATATTATTCTAAATAGAAGATGAAAAAGAAAGAAAGAAAAAACAACCATTATGTGTGTGTGTGTGTGTTACTAATTACCTTTAATAAGCGTGGAAATCTCAGCAGGGAGTTGACTCCAGTTTTTATGTAAAATATCTCCAGAGGTAACAGACTGATTATGTCCATCTAAAGCAACATGCAAAATATTATCAGTAACTGATATCTGTGGGATATTCCAGGTAGCGGGTTTAGTGAAAACTGTAAAATCGGGGTACAAGTTTTCTTGTGGTTGTGCGGCTTATATTTCGAGTTTATGGCCCGTTTTAAGAACAAAACAGAAACACTTTAGGGGGATTCAATCGATTTCACAAAACCGCATTCGAATTTTAGCGTGCGTGAAAGGGAGAATTACACCGCCCGTGTAAATAAAGGCGGAACCAATTAATAAAGATTTGTGATGGGCATTCCCGGCTCTTGTTCGTGAGCCGGCTCGTTTGGCTCAGCTCACTGAAAAGAGCCGGCTCTTTTGGCTCTCGAACGGCTCTTTAAAAAATACATGTTTTAACTATGAATTTGACTATGATAGGTGTAAAAACAATTTGAACTAGAGAGGGTACAATTTCTGGGGAAATTGTAGGGTGTGCTTGCTTGGGTCGGTTGCACAGGGGTCCGTTTTTTAATGACATTTTTACAACTGATATTTCTGTATATTTTATATAAGAATGCATAGGGCCTACTTATGATTGTCTGGCTTCTGAATGGACACTGATATGGACATTGATTTACTGCACACTAGTCACTTATACACTGTCACTTTCAGCTACTGGTTGCACTATCAGTAACATTGCACTACTGTACCTCACTGTACCTCGCCACTAGGCTCCTGTATGGTCATTGACTTAGTCACTGATCTGCAAATTTGCACTATTGTACTGTACTCCACTTAGGTTAGAATAGGTTATAGGGTTGAAACAGGTTTTATGTGCATTTAGGGTTAGTATAGTACACTATTTATTGTTATCTGTAATTTAGGAAGTTTTAGTATTAGGGTTAGTATAGTCGATTATTTATTGCTATCTGTATATTTAGGAAGTTTCACTTATTTAAGCTCAGCATAGATGTAAATTATGTTCCGTGTACTTATATGTTATGTCATGCCAGGTGCTTGCGTTGTCTTGTCTTAAGAATTTCAGTGCCCAGTCTAACCTTGTGTTGTTCTGTGTACCTGACAAATAAAAGACTTGAACTTGAACTTGAACTATTTATAAAGATTACATAGATTTAAAAGCATATTTTTTTGCTGCTCATTTACAACTCAAAATACGAGTGAAGTGTAGAATGAAATATGATGTCTTCTCATTTCCCCTGCAAGAGGCAGCCTCATAGCTGAATCAAAACGAATACATTTGGCAGACCGGTGTAAAAATTTACATAATCTTTAAGTTTTCCCTTCTCGTGATATTTTCAGGCATTTAGCCTACTCATATTGCATTCATTCATTAATAAAGAACCCCCTTTGAAGATTATTCTACGACGTTACCGGCAGTAGAAGATGGAATCGCGATTCAAACAGTACCATCTGCTAACTGAAAATATGCCCCCCAAAACGTAAATAAGCTTGACATTTATTTAGTGGAAAATCGCTCATTCATAAAAAGCTCACTGGTAGCGATCATTATCAGTAACAACGCAAAATGCGATATAGCCCTGTGTGGAGAAGCTGCCCCGCTAAATTGTACTACTACAGTACAGCCTGGGCGTAGATTTAGGGGGGGACGCTAGGTACTAGTCCCCACCAATATTTTAAGATGACAAAATTGTCCCCACCAATATTTTAGCGAACTCCTTTGTGCTGTAATTTGGATCGATTCCGAAAAAATATTTTGCACAATATATTTGCAAAACTTATTTGTATTATTGTTCGTCGCCCAGAAAAGTGAAAAATACATTTTCAAGTTATCCAATGCGCCCTCGAGCCTGCGAGACAAGATGATGTAATTTAATTGGCTGAAGTGGCAGTCAGAAACACTTCGTGAATCTTGACTTGCAGAAAGAGAGCTGTCAGTAGTCTGACACGGTAAACTACTAAATACGCCAGGAAATAATAAAACCTCATATTAGTATTTCGTTTGGTCTCAGCATTGATATTTTTGACCCTTTTGTGCTTTGTAGATAGGAAAATGTCACCCAAAAAGAAAAGATGTATCAGAAGTGTTTTCACCACCCAGAGAGTAAGTAGCTAGCAAGGTCGTTGTTAGTTAGCTAGTAGGAAAACTACCCACACAGTGCAAACCTGCTAGCCTTACCTCGCCACCCATTCTACAATGGAAACATGTTTTGAAAGTTGTTAGTGTAGTAGAGTATGTCACTTTTGCTTGTATTAAATCTATCCCTAGCGTCTGCAATCTTTCGACCAGTGTGTTAGCAGCAGCTGGTCTTGTTGAAGCCAGAAGGATAAAGCTAACCTACCCACATAATGGGACCGTGCTAGTTTAGCCTAGTACCAGCAGGCTAGCAATTTAAAAGTGATATTAACTGGTGAATAAGTAGGCCTATATAATCCCTTGGATAGTAATATGGCTATCCCTGTAATCTCGACCAATGTCAGCAGTCAACTAAGCATGGTTAGTGTCTGTATTAAATTGATGAATTACTGTGCAGGAAAAACAGCACTCTGAAGCTACAGATGTAGAGCAGGTTGGTGATGGATCAGCATCAGGGGTTCAGGTGAGAAGTTGTTTTGTCCATTTTGGTAAAGATTGCATTAAATTGCTGTTTTTAAGGGATGTTTAGACAATGTTACCCATGAATGTTATCATTCACACTTATACTTGTAGGTAGTAAAAAGGTGCTATAAATTGGGATGCCCAAATATAAATCATTATTTCATTGCTCAGAAGTCCAGTACAGATGATGTAGGCCTAGTACAGCTCCATAAAACCTAAACCAATTACCTACATATATATTTTTTTTATTGGGGGGGGGGGGGGGGGGGGGGGCGGGGCGTTCAGTGTCCCTACCAAAGCTGAGACCAAACCTACGCCCTTGTTTGAAACCACAGGTAATGATAATTTCACCAACAAATCGTTTACTTGTAATGTAATGTCATAATAAATCCTACAACGAAAATGTATTTGTGAGGAATGTTTATTTTAACGATTGAAAACAGATGCATCATAGACCACTGTAGTATGTGTTGCCCGGGCAACAGAGGCTAATGTCATGCTAATGCTTCAGTGAAATAGTAGACTTCCGTTTCCGAAAGTAGATGTGGGCCTACTTCCTTAATAATATATCAGCTAATATTGTACATTACATTTCACAATTGTGTTTCACATCACAAAGTAAAATGAGTAAATAGTTATCACCCTGGCCTCTTTGCTTGTGGCGTTTCTGCAGCTGCCTTGCAGTAAAGCTATAGTTAGCCTAGCTATCCCCCAAGTTAACAGATGCGAAACGAATGTTCTGCTACAGGTAGTCACGCGTGTTTTCGTGACGTTAGTAACGTCAGTGACTGGCTAGCAAATTAGCCACCGTTAGCTTCACTTTTCGCCACAAAAACTTAACTTGAGCCTAAACCATGCAACGGAACGTAAATAAAAATACAAGCAACTCAATCGCTACCAAGACGAAACTTTTGACACTTAGGTTGTCTATGTAGGCCAACTATTGACTGAGTTTTAGGGGGGCAAAAAGAATAATAATAATATATATGTGAGAGAACAAAGGTTGTGCCCTTGCCGAAGGCAAAGCACACCCAATTAAATTATTAAATGAAATTATACTCTACCTTAACCACAATGTCTTTAAAAATGCATTGATTTGTTATGGCTCTCCTCCGAGTTTCGACTACTCGTCTACTGAGTGTGTGTGAGTTGGCTCGGCCCTCCCTCATGCAGTATAATTGGTTGACACCGCGTGTATGATTGACAGGAACAGAATGTGAGGATGATCGTGTGCGCCTTTAGGCCTACAAGTATTTTTTAGTTGTTCTTTGAATTGGTAAATTATTTTAAATACAATTAAAATTCATTATTTCATAATCATTTAATAAAAAATAAATATTGTATTAAAAATAGAGTCGGCTCTTCAGATATGCGAGCCAGCTCCCGACGTTCACCTACAAGAGCTGGCTCTTAGAGCCGGCTCATTCGCGAACGACCCATGACTAATAGATGTTGTTTCACTCGCTCTGCCATTTCCAGGCTGCAGTGAAATTAGCTAGTGTTGGCTTTAGAGATCAAAAGAAGTTTGTGAGCCACACTTACGCCTCAACTCTTCGATAATGTTTAATTTACATTTCTCTGTATAAATACTGCAGACTGAACCTAGCAGTCACTTTTTATTCACATTCCCTCGTGTTAAAAGTAAAAGTTTAAATATTAAATAAAGAAAAGTGTTTTGAATATTTTATTGTCGACCACATTTTCGCTAGTCATTGAACGTTGATAATATAAATTCATTGGATGTAATTGCTAACAAACATTAACTATAAATGAAATGTTTGTAATGTTTATACAATACACAAAACAATTCAGGGCGCGACATTACAGTAAGGCTTCCGCTTGCCCGGGACAAGTGAATTTTTTTGTAGGGCAACTGGAAGAGAAATTGACTTGCCCCACTGGACGTCTAATTTAATATGGTCATGTGGACAATAAGACACGGACGCGCTCTCTTTTCACAAAAAAGTGAAACACTTGATCCAAAGACTCGTACCCGAAGACCCAGTCAAAATGAACTAATCATTTCTGTTTCCTCTAGCTACCAGTACTGAACCTATGCAGGTCACGTGAAAAATGATCCAAAGACTCATACCCGGCAGATGAACAAATCATTGATCCGAAGACTTGGTTGGCAGAAGAACAAAACAATAGGTGCGTTCGACATGGACTGCGGCTGCATGAAACGACCGGCGAGAGTAGCCGCTTGCAGTCGGGGAGGAGTTAAAAACGGCTCTGTGAAGTCGGACATTCCAGCTTCTCGTGGTTTGCTGCGTTGACCGATCAAGCACTGTTTGCTTACTTTACTTTATTTATAATTACATTGTCTTTCCGTTAGTGAAGAGGCGTACTAAAACCCTTTCTTCAACACATTTTTTATTCAATTAAACAGTTTGGTCCAGATTTGAGCATTAGCGAAACTGAAGGTGTCAGAATAATTACAAAACACGCGTCAAAGTTGTCGTTGGCCAATCATGAAATAGCTGTGTCATCATTTGAACCTGTGCAGTTGCTCTTGAGAAAATGTGCTCGGCTACACAGCCGGCGCAGTTCTTGAATCGATCTCACGGTACTTTGATGGCTACGTCACAGTGACCTAACCTCAGCGCCGTCTCAAGTCAGACCTAGGCTGTGTCTACTACCGCGCACTTGTGCACTTCGAGCACTGACTTTCAGTGCTTAGGGCGCTTACACTGACAGAACCAGAAGAATTCAGTGCACTGAAAGTACCCGGATGACGCACTGCAAACGGTCAAAAAATGCAGTGTACAACGATGGACACTACTCGCACTAAACGGGCGCCATATTGGCTACGTAGCGGAAGAGGAGGAGCCCTTTCGGCAGCATTTCATAAAAAAAAAAAATAGCGGACGAAATGACGTGCGAGCAGATTCGCCTTAGATTCGTGGGTGTCACAATCAGATTTGCGTCCGTCACTTCCCGCCAAGTGGTTAACTTAAGTGTTCCATTTGAGACAGCACTACTCAGCGACGGAGTGCACTACAGATGTAAGTGCACTGTGTTGCAGTGCACTGTATTGCAGTGTACTTAGTAAAGTGCGCGGTAGTAGACACAGCCCAAAAGTCTAACCAGAATTCACTGTTTCAAGTTAGCCACCTGTAGCCGCCTGCGGCGCTGCATGAAGTCAGTCCATGTCGAACGCACCTACTGATCCGAAGACTCGGTTGTCAGAAGAACTAAACATTGATCCGAAGACTCGGTTGTCAGAAGAACGAAACATTGATCCGAAGACACGGTTGGGAGGTGAACGATTCGTTCATCTGCAGGGTACGAGCCCCCCCCCCCCCCCCCCCTTGAAATGAACGAATGACTGAAGATTTGTTCATTTTACTGAACGAGATTCAAAGAACCGAGTCAGTAAAATTATCCGAACTTCCCATCAACATCTTCTTGACATCGCCATTCGAACAGCCCTCAGTGACAGATGCTGACGTAATGTCAGCATCATGCCTACGTCAACTCCCGAGGGACAAAACACCTTTGTCCGTTGAACATAGAAAGGTCTGCTACAGTAGGCTATCCTCAGTATTTGCAAGGTAGCTAAACTTATACTATATCTAAAATAATTTTGTAGACATAACAATGGATTTTGCCACTAAATGAGTGACTTGGCTTCATTTCTGGACATACTATCCACAACCGAAGTGTGTTACACAATGCTGTAAGATCGCCTAATCATTTGATTCACATGACGTCACTGTCGAAAAACCAATGGCCACAAGGTACACGGACCTATGCGCCCTCTGCTGACATCCTGCATATGTGACTGGCTGTGTCTACTACCGAGCACTTGTGCACTTCCGAGCACTGACTTTCAGTGCTTAGGGCGCTTACACTAAAAAAACAGCAGAATTCAGTGCACTGAAAGTACCCGGATGACGCACTGCAAACGGTCCAAAAATGCAGTGTACAACGATGGACACTACTCGCCCTAAACGGGCGCCATATTGGCTACGTAGCGGAAGAGGAGGAGCCATTTCGGCAGGTTTTCATTTCATTTCTAAAATAATGGCGGACGAAATGACTCGCGAGCAGATTCACCTTAGATTCGCGGGTGTCACAATCAGATTTGCGTCCGTCACTTCCCGCCAAGTGGTTAACTTAAGTGTTCCATTTGAGACAGCACTACTCAGCGACGGAGTGCACTACAGATGTAAGTGCACTGTGTTGCAGTGCACTATATTGCAGTGTACTTAGTAAAGTGCGCGGTAGTAGACACAGCCACTGTCAAGCTCGTGGGAGCAACTTCCGGGTCACAACACAAAAATCTACGCAAAATTGAGAAAGCAGATTTCCACACACTATATAATTCCCGATTTCCATGTTTAAGCACATGTTTAAGAAAATCAGATAACGGGTCTTTTTCCGTTTTCTATTATCAAAACAGAAAACGAAAAATGGGTCGTTTTCCGTTTTTTGTTTTCCTATTTCTAAATAGTAGTCGGGAAACAGCTCGTTTCCCGATTTTGGTTTTCTTATTTCAAAACGAAAATCCATTGGCCGCAAAATACACGGACCTCTATGGCTCATTCAGCTCCAGGTAAATCGGTAATCGGCCAATGTGCACTTTTGTGCCCATGCCCTATTCGTATCCGCGAGCACATTTGCAGGCATCTTTTATTGACGTAAGCAAATAAATGGGGTGCTAGTTTACCCATTTCGGATTGGTTTCAAATTTAGAAAAATTATACCATGAATAAGCTAGTAGTATGAGCCAGGTTCGAGAATTGAACAAAAATTATTGGGGGAGACGTGTTTTATAAATGTTGACTGGAGTTAATAGAATAAAAACGACCAGACGAGCCGGGTGCCTAACCGGAAATGCAATACCACCTACATCCACCGGGGCCGTTGCTTCAAGCCGAGGGGCGAGGGGTGGGGGTCTGGGTCTCAGTCATGCCTGCAATATGTCGTGCAGTTGGCTGCAACAACAGCCGAAAGAGGAACCCTGGACTGGTATTTCATTCTATACCAAAAGACTAAAGGCTAATTCTCCTACTATTGTTATAATGGATAGCATAATAATAGTTGGAGTCGTAAATCTTCTGTAAGCCTTCTGTAGACCTTGTTTCCCTTCCCTTCATGTTCTTCCAATGAGTATAAACACATCTCAGGGCTCGACACATCTCATCCGCTTGTCCGGGACAAGTAGGGTTTTTTGTAGGGCAAGTGGAAGAGAAATGTACTTGCCCCACTGGACAAGTTATACCTCAAACATAATAAAATGCCACGTTACTTAACGTTATGTGCAGTGCCACGCATTACCTCTATTTAACCAATTGATGCTAATTGCTAGCTTTTTTCCTCTGTGTTTCGGTGAAGTTGATAAATTTCATCTTGGTGAATTCTGCACCAAAAAGGTTGAGGAGGCCTTTAAGAGAGAACGCGATTCCCCATTGATCTGTCGCCTGTCTTGGTCCTCCTTTACACTGTTTTGACGTTAGCCTAGAGTCATTCGGGCGCTCATAGCAGTGTTCACAATGTTGTATTTCACTCGATTCTACACCAAAAACGTCAGGGAGGACTGCTTTTTGTAGATACGAGCCTGCCGAAGATAGCCAGAATCTTGGATTTCTTTAACCGAGTATGTTTCATTCGTCATTTGCCTGAGAAAGCGACCTCCATTAGCCAGGCTAGTTTTGCCCGTTTCACTATGTCAGACTATTGTTCCTACAATTGACATCACCTGTGACCCAGGGGCATAGCCAGAATAATATTTTTGGGTAGGCCTAGAAAAATATGGATAGGCATCTTTTCAGTTTCTTATTTACTATGCGATGTGCACCCGGTGCATAATTTTTCGGAGATATTTTCATTTTTGGGTAGGCCTTAGAACAAATTGGGTAGGCCTGTGCCTACCCAGGCCTACCTGTGGCTACGCCCCTGCTGTGACCATGCACCCTCCTGTGACTGGTGTTCCAGTAAATCTTTTTCAAGATTAGCCTTTATTCTTCAACCCTAAGTAGGCCTACACTAGCCTGGCTCTGCCCTCCTACGTACTTTCGCTCAATTTTCATTTTGCTTCTGTACTAGGTCTGGGAATATCAACTTTTTGTAGGTCCAATCAGCAAACAGAGGGAGTGGCTGAGAACAAGGACGTTGATGTTGTGCATTAGTTTGAGTTGTAGTTCAGTAATGGCGGTGGAGAAAGATGCGAGCGAAGCTATTCGGTCCGTTGTGGCAACGCTGCCGAATATCCAAAGGTTAAAGCCGGAGCAAGAACAATCCTTGCTGAGTTTTGTTGGTGGCCATGATGTTGTGGCCCTCCTCCTCACGGGGTTCAGGAAAAGTTAGATTTTCCAGCTACGGCAGCTAGCTCTGTTACAGTAGTGGTTAAGGAGTTGGCTAAGGCAAACGCTAGCGATTGGTTATGGCAGATCAGAGTGGCTCTGGGCAGATCCAATCGTTTTAAGCTTCAACAGAGTAGCAAATTCCATGATTTGCTTCTCAGTACATACGTGTGAAATTAGTTCCTGAAAGCATGTGCAAAGCGCGAAAAGTTAGACCGTTGAACAGTTTCTCTTCCATTTTCAGCTCAGGTTTTGTATAGGCGGAGCCAAAACCCGACTGATCTACGTCACAGCAAGGCCGGAATAATAATACATATTGGGGGGACTCATCCCCCCCAATATTCAAATCTGGTCAGAATGTCACCCCCCCCCCCCAATATATTGATATAAAAATATAAATATAGGAGTCAGGTGGCTGAGCAGTGAGGGAATCGGGCCAGTAATCAGAAGGTTGCCAGTTCGATTCCCGGCTGTGCCAAATGACGTGTCCTTGGGCAAGGCACTTCACCGTACTTGCCTCGGGGGGCATGTCCCTGTACTTACTGTAAGTCCCTCTGGATAAGAGCGTCTGCTAAATTACTAAATGTAAATAAATGTGCTACGCTACGACAGGCAACCAGGCACGCTGTTCGAAATAATCTTTAAAAAAATTAATTTGTCCGCCCCGATGTTGACTCCATGGCTATGGCCTTGCGTCACAGTGACCTATCTACGTCAGATCACAGACGGTTGCATTCTGTTACTCAGCTGGTACGATGCAAAGACAAAGTAATTCATACATTAAACACTCAGAGACTGCAGGTAGGTCTGTTCTGATATCTGCAATTGATTTAGCTAGTGTTGCTGTTGTTGCTAAATTCAATAAATTAGAGGGGGCGGAGATTCAGCTCCTTCAGGCGACACGCCCCCCCCCCCAGTCTCAAGCAGAGAAGACTGCTGATTTTCTCACAATTTCAAAGCCTAATTTAACATAGGCCTACTTGTCTGTGTTTTTTTTCCATTCGAATTTGGATGGGTAGTTAACAACACATTCTTCTGTGGTATGATGAACTTATGAAAGATGACAATTTAAGTCATAATTATGAAATACTAAGTCGAAATTCTGAGATAGTAGGCCTATCTCATAATTATGACTTAGTAAGTCGAAATTCTGAGATACGTAAGTCATTTTATGAGATACTAAGTCATAATTATGAGATACGTAAGTCATAATTATGAGACATTAAGTCGAAATTATGAGATACTAAGTCATTATTATGAGATACTAACAGTGCGTGTCCACTACAGCGGAGAGGGCGGCGCGGAGTGACGGCTTCCAATTCATTTTCAATGAAGCCGGGCGTTCCTGTTCAGAATAAAGTTACGTAATATGACGAGTACGGTGGCCCTGAAGTGCAAATCACACCCACTAATATGAGTGCATCCCCCAAATGAAAACACTCCCCCCAAATACGAATCATCTTCCCCCAAACAGGATGACGTGCTCACCTCCCCCCAATACAAAGACACGCTCCCCCAAATGGGAAATGACATTACATTAACTCAAAAACACATTACATTAACTCAAAACGGAAAGGGTAGGTACAACACTTCGTCGCTGAATGGATGCAGTAACTAACAAGAAATTGATCGACAGAAGTACAAATTGCAATAGCCTGACAGAGTTACGTGCAGGACATTTGTTTGGCTATCAAGCATGTAGCAAATAGTAGGCTACTTATGCAAAAGTATATATTGCGTGTTAAACGTAAAAATCGATAGCCAAACAATTATCCTGGTCCACGTAACTCTGTCATTGTGGCATTTCGTTCTTCTGTTGTGGACTATTAGTTTTTTTTTCTGAAAAGTCCTGCTTCCTTCAACTGTGTTTTTAGCGTGTGCATAGGCTACTTATTTTAATGTTGTGAAACGTTAACAGCATATCTAAGATTATTTTATAGGAATGTCCCTGATTAAAATAAAGTGTAGTGCAAGTCATGACTCTGAATTGTTAACACAATGTTTCTTCTTTTATTCCAACCAAAACGATCAACTTCATGGTAATGAGAGAGTTACGTGGACCAGGATGGTTGTTTCGCTATCGATTTTGACGTTTAACACGCAATTTATACTTTTGCACAAGTAGCCTACTACTTGCTACATGCTTCGATAGCCAAACAAATGTCCTGGTGCACGTAACTCTGTCAGGCTATTGCATTTTGTACTTATGTCGATCAATTTATTGTTAGTTACTGCATCCATTCAGCAACGAAGTGTAGTATACCAACCCTTTCCGTTTTGAGTTAATGTAATGTGTTTTTGAGTTAATGTAATGTCGTTTCCCATTTGGGGGAGCGTGTCCTTGTATTGGGGGGAGGTGAGCAAGTCATCCTATTTGGGGGGAGTTGACTCGTATTTGGGGGGAGTGTTTTCATTTGGGGGATGCACTCATGTTAGTGGGTGTGATTTGCACTTCAGGGCCACCGTAGACGAGCCTGAATTTAAAGATTACATTAAAATAATAATGCATGGTGCAGGGTTGCCGATGTTGTCAGTGTCCCTGGTGTGTTTTTATACTTTTAAATTCAGTCTCGTCACATTACGTGACTGTTCTGTGCCACTGCTAGCTCGCTAGCCCAGCCAACACACGACTGGTTGAGTGACCGGTGGCAAAACGTAGTCTACTGTAATCTTGCACTTATAAATATTGTGTATTTTTACACAAATGTTGTGTAAAAGTGGTATTTTAATTGATATTGTGAGTACATGAACCCAAGTCTGCACAAACCCAACTACAACAGTGACCTTAGAGAACTACAACTCTATATTAACTTCTCTCACACGCCCCTGAGCGTGGTGTACTGTAGTTGTCACAACATCTGGTAGGTCAGGCTCAGGGACTGTGTAGTTGTCACTCACAACATCTGGTGTAGAGCATGTAAGTGTCTCTGGCGAGGCAGGGGCATGGTATCTAGCAAGTCCTGAGGAATGCCATTTCCTACCGTCAGATAAGAGGAAAGTGCTAGGGCCAACTTGCTTTCTTATCACCAGCGGCTTGGTGTAGCGTGAGTGAACCTTTGGAACAAGGAAAGGCTTCCGAACACGCACTCTGTCCCCTTCTTTGAAAGATGTAAAGTGTGCTCCACGCCGGGAGTCAATGTCACAAACTTTTAAGAATGCAGCAAACTCTGAAGACAGGAATTGGGGCCCATTGTCTGATACAATGGTTCTTGGATTACCCAATCTGCTGAATACTGAAGCAAGAAAAGTGACAATGTTGGCTGTAGTAGCAGAGGACGTGAAAGCAACCGCGGGCCATTTAGTATGGTAATCAGTCAGTGTAATTGCATAACGGCAGTCCGGTGTGGAGCAGTCCGGAGCGGGCGGCGCGTCGGCTTCCAATTAATTCATTTTCAATTTTTCAATGAAACCGCGTAGGTTTCATTGAACGCGTTGAATGTAAGAGTTTGAGTATCAAAGAAGATGATTCGAATTGAGAAGAAGTAATGGAAGAAATGAGGAATGACGTGTCCGTGCATTGCTGCTGAACTACTAGTTAATGATTACAGTTTAGTTGAGTACAATACTACTTTATTAATACACCTGCATACATAACACCAACTTGCAACGCTCCGCTCGCCTTCACACAATGCCCTACGCGATCGTTAACGCCCGGTTTCATTGAAAATGAATTGGAAGCCGACGCCCCGCGCCGCCCGCTCCGCTGTAGTGGACACGCACCGTAACCCTGCGTGTCCACTACAGCGGAGCAGGCGGTATCTCATAATTATGACTTAGTATTTTAGAATTTCGACTTAGTATCTCATAATTATGACTTACGTATCTCACAATTATGACTTAGTATCTCATAATTATGACTTAGTATCTCATAATTTCGATTTAGTATTTCATAATTATGACTTAGTATCTCATAATTTCGATTTAGTATCTCATAATTATGACTTTCTTCTTTCGTCATCTTCTTTTTTTACTGGCGGAAATGGGCTTCCATACCCCTGAATAGACTGTCCAGTCACAAACATAAACAGTGTAGCCATTGAATATACATCTCATATACATTTGAATTAATGAAATCAAGTATGAATAAATTAAATCATGACTTTACCTTAAATCTTTCAGTTGTCATGTAATTTTCTCTCATGTCCTTTTTTTCACACTTAAAAGAAAAAGGGTTCCATTAGTATAGAGCTTCTGTCTTGCTAATTCACCCATGTATTCACATGGGCATAATGGGGTGTGTGTGTGTATATGTGTCTGTGTGTGTGTTATTATAGTATTCTCTCACCACAATATCTCCTCCACGTACAAACTGTAATCTAGGCTGGAAGACAACAATGTCAAGAATGTAAATGAAGTCACAGGTGTAGTCTATCAACAGCCACCAGTATATGTTCTCCGAGGTCTGGTATGGGAACGCCCAGCGGACCGGGATCAGCCACACGTTCCAGTTCCACGCCAGCATCACCAAGAACAGCCACATCACGTATATCAGGTCTACAGGGACATGAGAGAGACATGACAAACAGACTCAAGCGCAAAAATACAGATGTGTTGAATTTAGTGCTGTCAAACGATTACAATATTTAATCGCGATTAATCGCATTAATGGCATAGTTAACTCGCGATTAATCGCAATTAATCGCACATTTTTATCTATTCTAAATGTCCCTTGATTTCTTTTTGTCCAATTATTTTTTCTCATTTTAATGCTCTTATCAACATGGAAAATGGATCGGATTGCTTGGTGCAAATGTTTTTTTTAAATTGAAAACAACATTGCAATCGTCTGGCTTTGACGAGGGGGCGGAGAATTCGCATCTACTGTGTGCTTGGCCATCAAGTGGTATTTCAGACTGGACAATAGCTCAGTTCACAACGACAAAACACACAGATCACTTTGGTCTTGTCAATGGAACCATTTGGCAACTTTTTAAAAGTAAACTTTCCATTCTGAATCTTATTGGCATCCATTTCGGCGTCTCGCGCTCGCCATCCACTCAAAACGTTAGTCTACTAGTGTTTAGCCGGCTCACAAGCCTGTTGTTTTGTTTCCGGTCTAGCTAGATCCGGTGTGGTGTTGTAGTTTTTCTAACGTCAGTAGTTGTTGCAACAGCATGTGAAAAAAACATAGACTTATATATTAATAGACTTCATAATAGATTTTATCTATTATAAATTGATTTTATAATAGATTTTTCTTCCAAGAAAAATCCCCATTCATTTCTATGAAAAGTGCTCAGTGGCGCAGTGAGGCAAGCGAGAGCGCGAAATGGACCGCGCCATCTTTCCAGACTGACTCGTCCGGTCTTGCTCAGAAGCTTGTTCCTAGCTCCGAAACTCGTGCATGCTTGCAACTAGCTGTACACGTCATACTTGTGAGCTGGAGCTAAGGCATTGCAGAAAACTGAAAAAAAAAACTGTCAGAATGTGGTAGGCTACAAGTCCGATCAAGAAGCAGATACATGTGAACTTTACGAAAATCAATACTATTAGTACTGTAGTATTATACGTGCAGGGCCTATACGTTGCTCTTTTTGCTTCGTGTTTTTAGTTTGACTGCTTAAGTTTTGTGTCGGATTAAAGAAACTGTAAACTTGAATATCTGGCTCCGTCGTTGTTCTAGCTCGGCAAAGCAAGCTACACTAGAGAGGGTACAATTTCTGGGGAAATTGTAGGGTGTGCCTGCTTGCGTCGGTTGCACAGGGGTCCGTTTTTTAATGACATTTTTACAACTGATATTTCTGTATATTTTATATAAAAATGCATAGGGCCTACTTATTATTTATAAAGATTACATAGATTTAAAAGCATCTTTTTTTTGCTGCTCATTTACAACTCAAAATACGAGTGAAGTGTAGAATGAAATATGATGTCTTCTCATTTCCCCTGCAAGAGGCAGCCTCACAGCTGAATCAAAACGAATACATTTGGCAGACCGGTGTGAAAATTGACCTAATCTCTATGACTTAAACGTCCTTTTCACTTTTCCCTTCTCGTGATATTTTCAGGCATTTAGCCTACTCATATTGCATCATTAATAAAGAACCCCCTTTGAAGATTATTCTACGACGTTACCGGCAGTAGAAGATGGAATCGCGATTCAAACAGTACCATCTGCTAACTGAAAATATGCCCCCCAAAACGTAAATAAGCTTGACATTTATTTAGTGGAAAATCGCTCATTCATAAAAAGCTCACTGGTAGCGATCATTGTCAGTAACAACGCAAAATGCGATATAGCCCTGTGTGGAGAAGCTGCCCCGGTAAATTTGACTACTACAGTAGGCCTACAGTATGCTTACTAGACTAGCTACTGCTGTGTTCGTCTTGGTAGCGATTGCGTTGGTTGAATTCGATTTAACGTTCCGTTGTACGGTTTAGGCTGAAATTAATTATTTTCATGAACAGATTGACAAAGTTTAGGCTGTGGCAATGAAGTTCAGGTAAGTAGTCAAATAGTTTCACCTATTGAAAGACTTGATTTAAGTAAGGAGAGTGCCGAACATCTGTGGCCGTTTGACTTCCTAAACAGCTGTGTACTGTAGATGTTTTTGTAGTGTGTCTCGCGTAGGCTACAGCGTTGCAGTGAGCAACACTGGTTTGAAACCACAGGTAATGATAATTTCACCAACAAATCGTTTACTTGTAATGTAATAATAAATCCTACAACGAAAATGTATTTGTGAGGAATGTTTATTTTAACGATTGAAAACAGATGCATCATAGACCACTGTAGTATGTGTTGCCCGGGCAACAGAGGCTAATGTCATGCTAATGCTTCAGTGAAATAGTAGACTACCGTTTCTGAAAGTAGATGTGGGCCTACTTCCTTAATAATATCAGCTAATATTGTACATTACATTTCACAATTGTGTTTCACATCACAAAGTAAAATGAGTAAATAGTTATCACCCTGGCCTCTTTGCTTGTGGCGTTTCTGCAGCTGCCTTGCAGTAAAGCTATAGTTAGCCTAGCTATCCCCCAAGTTAACAGATGCGCCACACAAGCAGTTTCTTCCCATCCGCTGCTGGCCTCTTCAACAAGGCCAAGGACTCACACTGACTTGACCACTAATCACTTTATCTGCACAAGACACCTTGCCATATTGCACTATGTTGCCCTATTTGTACTATAGCCATTTAATTTCATTCTAAGTCTTTTACATTTGTATCCCCTTAGTATGAGTTAGACTTGTACACTTCTTATTTAAGATTCTTATATGTTTAATGTGTGCACCTTCCTGCCACAGTAAATTCCTTGTCTGTGTGAAGTTTCTTGCCGAATAAAACCCATTCTGAAAAGTATTAATAATTGAAAGACGTAGAAACAGAAACAAGTTGGAACAGTGAAGAGCGTTGGCCAATCGGATTGATTCCTTGTTTCTTGTAACGTAGCAACCGTTGGTCATTGTCAAGATTTCTAACCTAGAATCTAGGTTTCAGTATCAAGATGGAGGAGAAACTAATCATGTGTGCCTGCACACCCAGTCCTGTTCAGACACTGAATTTAAAGATGACATAAATATAATAATCCATGGTGCAGGTTTGCCGATGTTGTCTTGTCCCTGCTATCGGTAGCGATACCATCAAATAGTGTCTATACATTATCTCCAAGGCCCTTGTAGCGACTATCTCATATTCATTGTGAATTGAATCACAAGAAAGAAGAGAATTGCTGCACTTTACTTTACAAGGATGTGATTTTCCTGTGACATTTGGACCTGTGGAGGGAATTACATGCAACTGTTAAGGGACTTTATATTTGATGAACTATTTAACAATGGCTCTCAGAGGACAATTGGGTACCTCTGCATCCATGGTGAAGGTTCAGGGGAGCAACTTTGATCTATTACTTCTATACTAGCTATGACAGTTTGGCTTAACAGGGAGTCACCCCATTACAGGGCCCCCTGTCTCATATCACCAAACTGTACTACTTTTAATCCTACCTGTATCTATTTTTATGTAGACAGTTTGGCTTAACAGGGAGTCACCCCATTACAGGGCCCCCTGTCTCATATCACCAAACTGTACTACTTTTAATCCTACCTGTATCTATTTTTATGTAGACAGTTTGGCTTAACAGGGAGTCACCCCATTACAGGGCCCCCTGTCTCATATCACCAAACTGTACTACTTTTAATCCTACCTGTATCTATTTTTATGTAGACAGTTTGGCTTAACAGGGAGTCACCCCATTACAGGGCCCCCTGTCTCATATCACCAAACTGTACTACTTTTAATCCTACCTGTATCTACTTTTATAGACATAGTCCGTTTTAATATTGCAAAGCTAAGTCTGTCAGTGCCGCACAGGCCCACTTGATCAGACAACCCAATGCTAAAACAAATACTACTACTACTTACCCAATGCAGCTATCAGATATTATGGCAGACCATTTGGCTTAACAGGGAGTCACCCCCTACTGGGGCCCCCTGTCTCATATCACCAAATGGTCCATCATGAATATCCTCAAGCTACCACAAAGCCTGAATATTACATACCGATAGCTAAATGACACACTGCAAAGCTAAGTCTGTCAGTGCCGCACAGGCCCACTTGATCAGACAACCCAATACTAAAACCAAACAAATGACTACTTACCCAATACAGCCTGAATATTACATACCCATCGCAAGACTACAAACCTATTTATAAATCCTAACCTCATTCTCGTAATAATCTGTGAGTAATGGGTATTCTACCACTGAGCTGGCTACTCTGTCATCTTCTTCCTCTTCATAATCTATTAAGAACCCATCTTTCCCATTAAAACTAACTACTCTGCCTGGCCACCAACATACACTATCGTCCTCACTGCTAATAAACATATGCGCTATTCTTTTCCCTACAAGATCCTCTGCACTAACCGGTATTAATACTAGTTTATTTTCCTGGTATTCGGTCCATAAGGGCAACCAGTACTTTTTTCTATAGCCATCGTATTTTATTTTGAACAAAATGTAATCTTTTGTTCTTTTACAATCTATAACTGTCCCATTAAACCACCTATCTAACCCACGCTCTACATACAAATGTTTAACTCTCTTACCAAGTAACTGCTGTGGCATTTCAATACTTGGAAGTCTGACTATACTCAACCCTCCCCTCCTCCACCCCAGATCTTGTGCCATAAGGTGCTGTTTAGCAGCATCCCTCAAAAACTCTACCTTCCTATCAGCAACAAGATCAGCCGGTGCAGCTCCACACCCTTCATCTAAACTAGTGTCTACAGCCAAAGACTTTGGCCGAAGCGAAGCTAGAGAGAGGATTCAATGGGAGATTTCCTACAGTAAGCTAGATCTACTGCTTCAAATTGAAAACGGAGACGATATTTTGATTACAGACAAGTTCCTTTACCTCTGTTGTCAATATCGCCGATAAAAAGTAAATACTGTTACGAAGCATTTGTTTGTAGGTAACGAACGATAGACGTAGCTAGCTAACGTTATGTGACCTGGTTTCGCCGTTCTATGATGACAGCGTTGTAAGCACTCGTCACTAGAATGGCCATAACTTTAAAATAAAAGATCATATTTCAAATCTGTCTGTTGTTCTACATTGCCCACACAATTATGTATATATATCAACTCTAACATGGCCTGTATCTTGTATTGAAAGTGCTCGAAAGTTAGCTTGTCTAATGTATGGTGGACTGAGAAAACATATTTGTCAAAGCGGAGCGAGCGGATGTCGTGGGAGAATTCCTACTGTTAGATTTACTGCTTCAAATTGAAAACGGAGAAGATATTTGGAGTAAAGACAAGTATCTTAACATCTGTGTTCAATATCGTCAACTAAAAGTAAAAACGTTTCAGTTACGAAGCCTTTGTTCATAGTAGCCAGCTGCAGTAAACCTTTCGTGACCCCGGTTTGGCTGTTCGTGACGGTCGGCTATGACAGTGTTGAGCCTCGATTTTTGCAGATTATTGTGAAACTTGCTTAAAGAAAAATGATCTAGTTAGATCAGGGGTCGGCAACCCGCGGCTCTAGAGCCGCATGCGGCTCTTGAGCGCCACCCTAGTTGCTCCCTGGAGCTTTTTCAAAAATATGAAAATGGAAAAGGTTTGAATATATATTTTTTTTAATTATTAAAACAGAAATATAAATATTTTATTTAAACATTTCTGAAAGGCACAACTCTTCTGTGCCTTTGCACGTAAATATGTTATGCCAGTAATCATCTACGTTATGTATCAAACATGGACCAATTAAAATCGAGATATTACTGGACAGTTGCGCAGCTAACGTCATTACACTGGCTACATTGTAAGCGTAATCCTCACAAAATTCAAGTCAAAATATCGGCAGACACCCTGTGTCTGCCGATATTCAGAGTTGAGGAATTTCTCCAAGCTCGATTTTATTCAAAAAAGGAGTTAATAGCAAGACGCCAGACTTACATGGACTACTGCAGCAAAAGGGACAACATGTTTTCGATCGTTTCAAACAGACTGGTATGGATGAAAAGATTGGCTATGTGGCTGTGCTAACATTCAGCGGCTGTAGGTTACTGCTTGTACTGTTTACTGCGTTTACTGTTTTGACATATTAGCCTAACAATAAATTAGGTAATCTGGTTTTCATAACTCAGTGCCTAGCCTCTTACTGACATCACCGCACGTCACTGCCGAGTACCCAGTTGGGAGTGAGAGAAAAAGTGTGATTGCATGAATGCTCATTATGTATTTGTAGCCTACTTATCATTTTGATAGGAGGCTAATATAGCGACACTTACAGCATGTGTTGCCTTCATTATAAGGCTTATATAAGGCTTTTAATTTTTTGCGGCTCCAGACAGATTTTTTTTTTGTTTTTTTGGTCCAATATGGCTCTTTCAACATTTTGGGTTGCCGACTCCTGAGTTAGATTATGTACACTTTAAGCTCAATGTACATACCTTGTTTGGCTAATTTGGTCGATGGTGGAAAAGCGTTTTTAGAACCGTTTTTAGTTTTGGAGAGGCATCGCGCTAGCTTGGAATTGCGTTATCCCACTCATCACTTCAGTGGTCATAACTTTTAAACAAAATAGTCTGTCTTAGATCTGTCTGCTGTTCTGAATTCACGACAAAATTACGCACATTTCATACACTATAACCTGTCCTCTAGCTTGTATTTAAAGTGGTTAAAAATTAGGTTTTCTAAAAAAAGTATTGACGACGGAGAATATTTTTGTCAGAATGGCTCCGTGAAGTCGTCTTGATAAAGGATGATTTGCCTAACATAATCATACAAACATTTATATCATTAGAAAGCCCTACTTCTTGTCTTCAAAATGGTATAAACAGTTCAGGTCTATTATTTGAAAAACTATGCATATTCAGGCAGGAAAGTGTTAAACAGTGTCAAAAATTGACGCGGTGAGAAACAGTTCTGTCAGTGCATGACGTCACAATGGAATTTGACTTGAACATTCTGAACCATTGAAACCCATTCATTTTTTTTAGCACTTTAAATTTTGATATCTTAAAAACTTTTAAAGTTATCAATGAGAAAAGTAATAGCACACTAGAGCAGTTCAGACTTTATCAAATGAAGTTTGAACGGTGTTTTTAGCTTAAACGGTGTGAAAGGAGTAGGTGACGGAGAAAAGTGGGGAAAAAAGAAAAAAAAAAACTAGAAAGGTACATTTCCTGAAGAAAATGTGTGTGTTTGCTGAAAGCAGTTGAAACGATTGTTTTGATGGCTTGAATAGTGAAGAAGGTTTTACAAAAATTTTAAAAGAGGTATGTGCTTTAAAAACAAAATGGTGAGAAAAAGTGTTAAAAGTATATCTGTCATTGTTATGCATTGCGATATTTTCTATGCGATATGTTGTGGTGGTTTACCATTGTAACCATGAGTTAAATTACTGTTACGTTTCATAAGAAGAGCTGGATTCTCAAAACGTCAACGCTTGCGCAGTGAATAGCTTCTTTCAGCTAAGAAACTGCAGTGTAACTTTGCAAGGGCCCCCATTCTCGCTAAGTGACTTATAATCTGAGGCGTTTGAGGGGCTCCTAAACATTATAATATATTAGTAAGTAATAGTAAAATTTAATTTATTAAGTTTACTTCTTGAAGTACTTACATTAATTGAAAGTGCACTTAAAAGTATTGCAAAGTATACTTTGATGCTCTTTAGGAAGTATACTTCATGAACTGAAAGTGCACTACACAGGTTACTTTGAGTATTCCAAGGTATACTTTTAAGTACTTTAGGAAGTATACTTTATGAACTGAAAGTGCACTACACAGGCTACTTTACAGTATTCAAAAGTAAACCTTGAAATACACTATAAGTGCACTTTAAAGTGTACTAAGTGACCTAAAAAGTGGGCCAATTCAGGTTAGTTAGTACAAAAATTTAAAAACAAAATGGTGAGAAAGAGTGTTAAAAGTATATCTGTCATTGTTATGCATTGCGATATTTTCTTACTGTTGAAAATGGAGAAAAAACAGTGATGAAAAGACTATCTTATTGACTTTCATACATTTTTAAGCGTTAAAAGTATGAAAGAATGAAAGACTGAGAAACAGAAAAAAGTTTGAAGTTAGAAAAATGAGCAAATATAGTGATGAAGAGTATATTGCATAACAGTTATCAATATCATAGCAGACAAAAGTATGTCAGCAGTATGTATGAAGGTGAAAAAAAGTGTTGCTTTGAAACCAAAATGGTGAGACAGTGTTAAAAGAATATCTCATTGTTATGCATTGCAATATTTTCTCACGGTTGAAAAAGGAGAAAAAAGAGTGATGAAAAGGGTATCTTATTTAATTTCATAAATGTTAAAGCGTTATGTTAGAGCCATTTTATATTTTATTTCATTCTAAACCTTTTATATTTTTAAACCCTTAGTATTAGTTAGACTTGTACACTTCTTATTTAAGATTCTTATATGTTTAATGTGTGCACCTTCCTGCCACAGTAAATTCCTTGTCTGTGTGATGTTTCTTGGCGAATAAAACCCATTCTGAAAAGTATTACTAATTGAAAGATGTAGAAACAGAAAAAAGTTTGAACAGTGGAACAGTGAAGAGCGTTGGCCAATCGGATTGGTTCCTTGTTTTTTGTAACGTAGCAACTGTTGGTCATTGTCAACATTTCTAACCTAGAATCTAGGTTTTAGGTTCAAGATGAAGGAGAAACTAATCATGTGTGCCTGCACAACCAGTCCTGTTCAGACACTTAATTTAAAGATGACATTAAAGTAATAATCCATAGTGCACGGGTTGCCGATGTCAGCAAACACACTAATAATATATATGTGAGAGAACAAAGGTTGTGCCCTTGCCGAAGGCAAAGCACACCCAATAATAATAATAAATAGATGTGAGAACAAAGGTTGTGCTCTCGCCGAAGGCTTGAGCACACCCAATTAAAACATATAATTTTGTCAGCTCAGCAGCCGTTTTTTTTATCATCAGCTGTTGTTGTGTTCGGAGCAAAAAATAATCAAGTCAAGGAAGAGTGCCTAGCATTATCTGTGCCGTTGCCCAGTGCTCTGGGTTGAACGACGTCTGATGTTTAGGCATGTGTTAACGGTCGTTATGTAAATGTATTAACGGTCGTTGTGTCAATGTAGACAGCAGCGTATGTATGACGTAGCCAGCACATGGAGCCTTGTTTATGTTTTTAACCAATGATATAGGGTTAGAACCTAATTTAAGCCTATCAGATATTAATCAGACACCGCTTTAAGCCAATCATTTGTTAGACTGCGTTCCAGCAAAATATTCTAGAGCGCGGCTCTTAAGGGCCCAGTGCAACTCCAAAAAGGAGGACAAATATGCGTCCGGCTTGATGCTGCGCCGGACGCCGGACAGGGCATTGAAAATTCGGACTGTCTGGCCTAAATCCGTACGTCAGGTCACCCTAGCCGTGGTGTACTAGCAGCACATGTACATTTAAGCAAATCAAGACTTGCATGTACAGTAAGTAATGTCATAATAAATAATGTATTTTAACTCAGCTTAAGTGGTGCGTCACTGTCTGCAATGCCACAGCCTAAACTTTATGTCAAAAGAAACATTCATTTCTGGCACTTTCTCAGTGACGTTTGGCTAGCAACAGCAGCTAGCTTGCTCGTAGCAAACTTCTTTTGAATTAGCCATTTCCCCCTAAATTAATGTCAAACTTATTTACGTTTTTGGGGGCATATTTTCAGTTAGCAGACGGTACTGTTTGAATCGCGATTCCATCTGAAATACTGCCGGTGACAACGTTGTTACAGTAGCTTGTTTCATATGGAGTATTATAGTGGCCAAAACTAAATAAATAAATACTTGGATAAATAAATAATTATATAACACAAAGCTTAAATAAATGACTAATTATATAATGAAATGCCTAATTGACATACAAAATATATAAATTACAAATTAAATGAGACACTAAATATATAAAGGTTACATGTATTTGTGTGTATATATATATATATATATATATTTACGTTTTAATGTGTTCACATTTATTTATTTATCCTTACATTTATTTATCCTTACATTTATCCACGGTCTCAAGTTACACAGCTGCTGCTGGTCAAATCATATATTCATTACTCACTGCTATTGCTAGATGGCATAGTGGCAGAATGACCGAAAGAAAGTATTAAAGTGGAGCACAAAAACGCAAAATACAAAGGTTAAAAGAACAACGTGACCAAGATATCTTGAAACAAATCCCGAAATTGAATGGATACTTCAAGGCTGCTGTATCTTCATCCAGTCAAAGACAAGATCCACAGCAGGAGGCCATCTAGCATCGGCCATCGGTAATATTTCAGCGAATTTGGGAGAGTTAGCTAGTGGTATTGGTACTAGTGTGTGGTATTAGTACTTTTAAGGATCTGAATACTTCTTCCACCACTGATGCTGTGATTTTGCCTCAGTAAAACATGGTGTTCTGCACTGATGCAGATGCTGTAGCCTACCTTTTGGTTAATAAAGCTAAAAGCGATTACCAGCTTGCAGTTGAACTGTGAATGCAGGGTATTCTGTTGCTTTGCTGTTCATAGTTACATTCCGTTCATAGTAATTGTTTTGAGGCTGTGGAGGTAAAGGGTTATATCTGGTATTCTTTCCACTTACATATTTTATATACGTATATATACGTTCTTTGCTAAAGCTAGCTAGCTTCCGTTTTGCAAAAATAACTCACTCTGGTGGAAGCGTCGGTAATATTTAGAACTCACGCGTTAGGGCTGATTCTAGCACTGTAGGAATGTAAAGAAAACACTGCAGAGTTGGCTGTCTCAATGTGTGTGTATGTCAGTTCACCTTATTTGCATGTGGACCATTTCTATTAAAGCACAATATTTAAGAGGGGGGGGGGGGGGGGGGGTTCCAAAGTTCCCTTTGTAAAAACTTTGGACTAATATGTTGACAAAATGAAACAAGGATTTTCATTCTGTCTTAATGCAATGTTCTGATTTCCGTTCTGGAAATGTATGCAAATTATATCATATTTTACAACTTAATGCATCATTTGCTCATTTAAACATACATTTACAGGAAACTAGTAATGAAAACCATATTTGACCTAATATTAGTTATCAACTGGGGAGGTTTCATGTTGATCTGATTGATTGTTATGTTATTCACTGGGGTGTCTCCCCTTAACCCATTCTGTTGTCCTTGGGTTGCTTTGCTCCTTTTTCTGATAATTTCCATATCAGAAATGTGTGTTTCTTTCAACCAAAACATTTCAAACCAAAAAGAACAATGTGTATGGTACCATACAATGCTCTTCACAAGTTAAATAAATGATCATTTCACTACTTTCATTGAATTTGGATGTTTCATTCACTTTTATATCATTTTTCAAAAAGAATAAATAGGACATTGAAAGAAAGAATTGGTGAAAACCCCCACAAAAGACTCAAAATGCACAACAAAAAAGCCACAAAAAGGTATATAAAGACCAAAACGTAGAAAAAAGTTTAACAAATGCATCCTTATGTGTTCTCCCTTCCCTAGGAACACAGAAAAGCCAGCCTTGTTTTTTTAATTAAAAGCCTCTTATACTCCTATGTCGAGCCTCTTATACTCTATATCGAGCTCCAGGGTTCTTTTATACAGGGCCCTCACATTGTCTGCTCCAACCTGAAACAAATAAAGAACATTGTCCCTTTGCAAGGCACACTTGGAGAAAGTTGAAGGTGTCCATTTGACAACTGTGTTTCAAGGTTCATTGCTTATAATTTGTGTCTTTGTCTTGGCCTTGAAGTGGAGGCCCTAGGCTCAGGGAGAGGAAGATGTTCCTATTCCTGCTGAGTTTAACACCATAGCAATGTAATCAATTGAGTCATATTTGAAATGAGCACTGTAAGGACTTGTGTCTCATGTTCAGACCACGACCATTAGCAATTCATTACAATCGAAGTCATTACTTCAATCACAGCCACACGTTCACACACTCTCACCATCTGTGTTGATGGTGAGAGTGTGTGAACGTGTGGCTGTGATTGAAGTAATGACTTCAACTGACTTTGCAAGTGGTAAATAAAACTCAAAAGTGTACCCCCAAAATTCTCTCTGAGCAGGCAGACGTTTCCTGATCATCTAGGACCTCCACTTGAGAAAGTAAATGGCATATTTGATCAATATTCAGCAACCACATATGGCATACATACTGGCGTATGACTATTAGTTTCACTGTTACCTCTGTATGGCACAGTGGGACAACAGTGGGTGGTGGTAGCAACACCACTGTATTTCCTGTCACTGCAGAGAACAGTAATACATTTCACTCCTACAATATTCATAAATAATGTTGAATGAACATGGTCACATAGATTACTTGAAACATACATATGCTTGGGTTTCCGAGCTGCTGCCACCAGGGTCTGAAGAAATGCCCCCTTCCACTTCCTTCCATCATGGGGCGACCCTGATAGCTGGAGAGGGCCAGCTCCTCAGCAGGAGTGAAGTCCTGTGGAGGAGGGCCCCCCAGTTTTCTTTGCCTTATTTTTCTTCCTGTTGGCTGCAAGCAATTTCATTGTTCTATAGGCCCTGTGTAGCTATACCAATATCCTACAATAGGGACTGACTCAGGCAATTCAGCCTTGTACTTGTTGGCCTTAAAATATGTGCAGCCTACTGCTACTTACCGTTTTGAATTATGGTTTTATATTTATTTTTTATTTGCTCCCACGATCGTTTGCCACTGCCAGGGTTGCTATCTTGTGCCTGGGGCACAAGATATCAATAAGTCATGTATCTTACGCATTTACAGTGTCTGCTATTTTCTGCCAGATGGCAGCAGCGACTTTGTTGATTTTTGTCTGTATTATATATCTGTATTCCTGATATGTTTGTATTACAATATTTCACGCAGAAGGAGTAGACAAAGTTTGGAAGATTATTGTCGGCTCCTCCTGCGTGAAATATGCGGCTCTTGTTTTGTCCATTTGTCTTGTTTTGTCCAGTTTGCGATTGGACATACGGTGCAAACACCGCCCCTTTATGTGAACGCGCACGTCTCTAGATTGGAAAGATCTGGGTTGAGTCGAGAGTTGATAACCACCGTCGTGATACCACTTATCGTGATTGCGATTGTTACGCTTAGCGTAGCCGGGTAACTGAAAGTGATCCAGAGCATGTTGATCTTGATTCGTAGTACAGGCCCCAGGTCACATACTGTACAGTAGCTAACTACGTTCTTCCTGCTATAACTATCGTTCGTTGCCACAACCTAAACTTTGTCAATCTGTTCATGAAAAAACGTAATTTCAGCCTAAACCGTACAACTGAACGTTCAATCAAATTCAAGCAACGCAATCGCTACAGTACCAAGACGAACACAGCAGTAGTCTAGTAGCTGTACAATTTACCGGGGTCAGCTTCTCCACACAGGGCTATATCGCATTTTGCGTTGTTACTGACAATCATCGCTACCAGTGAGCTTTTTTTGAATGAGCGATTTCCCCCCAAATAAATGTCAAGCTTATTTAAGTTTTGGGAGTTTTGATTCAAGTAGTCTACGAGGCTTCTATATAGCCGATCACCATTCCCTCTTGCAGGGATAACTGTTCATTCTACACTTTACTCTTAGTATTTTGAGTTGTAAATGAGCAGCAACAAATGTATGCTTTTAAATCTATGTCATCTTTATAAATAATAAATATGCATTTTTATATAAAATATACAGAAATATCAGTTGTAAAAATGTCAGTAAAAAACGGATTCCTCTGCAACCTCTGCTTGCTTGCGTCGGTTGCAGAGGGATCCGTTTTTTACAATTTTTCAATTTCCCCAGAAATTGTACCCTCCCTAGTTTATTATTCTTGTTATTATTATTATTTGATTTGGTAATATAGATGAGTTTGGGTGCAGTTGATAACTGACCAGTATAGGGATCAATGCTGGAGGGGAAGCGATAGTCCACTATCATGCGGAGCCAGCCAGGGAGAGACGGCAGATTGGGCAGTTTGTGGATTTTAATGGGGTATCCAAAGAAGTCATAGAACTGCTCCTCCTCCTCTTCCTTTTCCTCCACTGGGGCATCCTTCTCCTCCTTAGGTGGTGGGGGAGGGGGAGGAGGGGGGGCCTTGGCTGGAGCTGTGGCAGATGGAGGAGACATTTTCAAATAAGTGCATAGTGACAGACACATGCTACATATGCATCACAGGTAAAAGGATCTTAAGTTTTAAGTCATGCGTAGAGGTCAGGTTGAGGTTACTTACAGGCTGTCGGACTTTCGTCATCTGACTCATCTGGGTCAACAAGCCTGTCCTTTTGCCGTTCAGTTCTTTCTTTGAACAGCTTGAGCAGCTCAGCAAGTCTCTCATGGACCACAGCACTGGTATAACTGGCTGCAGACCCTGGGCGTAGCCTGCGGTGGCAGATGTTTAGTGGTGGGGGTTCATCAGTTTTGCCATAATTTCCATGCCATAGATCAATCTCTATGCCTTTGTGTGTGTGTGTGGTCTTGTTTAACTACCCTTGTGGGGAAGTCCCCACAAGGATAGTAAACTAAGAAAAAAGTGGGAAAAAAGTTCTTGGGCCCCCCAATGTCAAGTGCTATTTTTAGGGTTAGAATTAGTGTTAGGGTTAAGGTTGGAGTTAGGTTTATTGTTATGGGCTAGGGGTCAGGGGTTAGGGATAGCAAGATTTTGAATGGGAGTGAATTGTTGATCCTCACTAGGATAGTAAAACAAACCTGTGTGTGTTCACTTACTCTTCTTCTGCCGTCAGTAGGTTGGGCAGGCCGGCCGGGGCCTTAACACTGTCCTTGATCTCATCATCGTTCTCATCAGCGGCACCTTCCTCTTCTGGGTGGAGTTTAAGTGTGGGCGAGGCACTAAAGGGCAGAGATAAGGAAGTAGGATGAGATGGTGAGGGGAACTGAACAGGGAAAATTAAAGAAAATGTAGATTTGACTGAACAGGCTCATTACAAAACAAAAGGCAAATTATGTCAGTTCTGAAGAGGAAAGGAAAATGACTGAAATAAAATACAGAGACATTAGAGTATACAGTATCATGAATTCTTAGTCAGTTATTCTCTGTTTAAATAAACCATAGATCATGTAACGATTAATAACGAAGCACGTGTGCTGTCAGCTGAACTGTGTGGATAAGTCAAGCTGTCCAGACAGTAAAGTGAGGAGCCTTACCTGTGCTTTAAAAGGGTGACAGGAGGCACAGTCAGGGTTTTGGGCTGGGGATCCTGAGGTGTGATGATCTGGGGGATGTTTAGGCTCTTTCCCACCCTAACCTCTTTGTCTACATCCTCCACTTTCACAGCTGGAGAAACACTGTTCCCATTTCCATTGCTTGTCCTGTGGCCTCCCTCTGAGGAACACATAGGAATATTCTGGAGATAAACTCTAGAAACTCTAGAACTCTCTGCAATGACTGTTAAATGTAAACACAGCACAGCAGTTTACCTGAGCAGTGGTCAGATAGCTGTAGCTCTTTATGATGCAGCAGGACTGTGGTGGAGAGCATGATAATAGAGGTATGGTGTGAAGGTAATTGGGTCAGAGGATGGGGTTTGGGGTCAGGGTTCAAGGCTGGTGGGGAGGTGGAGGGAGAGGGCAGGGTGGAGAGGGTAGGGGGTCCCAGTGACAGAGCAGGGGTTGATTGGCACTGACTGTTGCTCTGCTACAGTGATTGTAAACTCCAAGACTAGGGCTATGGGTTGGGGTTAGGAAGGGGAGGGCTTCAGCTCAAGCATTGGGCTGTTGGGATATTGGATTAAGACTATTAAGGTGGTTGAGGATGTTAAGGTAGCTGTTTCGCGCCTGCTTGGGAAGATCAGATATCTCCTGGACAAAGAGAGCAAGCTCCTCAGGTAGAGCGGGCATGGAAAACTTAGGGGGCGTGAGGTTGTTGTCACGCAGTAGCTGGCTGAAGCTGTCGAGGCACTGAGAGGCATGGGGGATTCGCAGGAGCAGGCTCTTTATTGGAGAACAGGTTGAGGGCACTGAACAGAGACATGGCCAGATAATCAATCAGATCAATGCAATCAAGCAAAGCAGGAAATCATATATGGGAAAAAGTCTAATAAACATTCTATCTCTTACACTCAACAGTTTATTGGGTTATTAACAGGCTACAACTCACCTTCACATCCTCCTTCCTCTGCTGGCTCCTCTTCCTAAATGCAAATGTTTTGAAATCAACTTTCACCTTCAATCTGGTCAGGGCTGTCTTTACAAATACCTCATCCATCCATCAACCTGTGATAGTTCATAATATGGTTTAACCCCTACCTGAGCAGTGGGTGGAGCTTCTGGATCTTCTGTCTGTGGCTGACTGGTCACTGCCGGAGCAGGCTGCACCTCTGTTGCTGGGGAAGATACTTTTTTTGGCGGTTCTTGGGCAGGCTCTGGTTCAGGAGAGTCCTGCCTTGGGGGAGATTTAGGGCTGCTTTGGTCTGGCAGGGGGCTTTCTTCATCTGACTGGGAGTCAGCCACCAGTTGAGCCCGGGTAGGGCAGGGTAACCCCCCAGCTGGACACACATCCACCAGGCACCTGGGAAGGAGGAGGGGATGGTGGTGGAATGGGGAACGTCAGCGGAACACTTGCCCTCCACAAATGAGAGCGGCCAATGTACACCTCAGAGATGGACAGATATAAGATTCTGCATCAAGGTAATGTGTGTGCTTAAAATACACGTGCAAACAATTTAAAATAAAGCTGTAAAACTACGCATCAGAGAAGTTCTAAGAATAAAAGTATAACTATATACTCAAATATATAATGTACCACATCAGTTGACTCATTACTGAAAACACAATGAAGCAACACAAGGAAACGTGAAAATGTCAAGAGTAAAAGAAGAAAAGACAGCAATTACACATCTCAACATCTCAGCAAACGCCGGACAATTAAACATAAATACCAGAAGCATCAGAAGTCAATTTACTCAGCTCTTCATAAAATCTATGTGGATTAGTACCATGGTACTAATAGTTTCCCTCAGACTTAAACTGCATGATATTCCCCAATGCATAACAAGCATATTTAACGGGAAAACAACTAGATATAATACTTCACGTGACGAAATGTGATATCAGAGAAGTTTCTCATTCCTACTGATTTGATTGTTCTGAGGGATAGGGCCAGAGCTCTGTATCTGATGTGTCACTCCTAAAAATATCAAACCCTAGAGAGGAATAGTCAAGACACATTTAATAGGAAGGTCAGATTGGTGCACATGGAAGGCTCTTTGGGATGAGGTTGCCATAGAAACATAGGATTATAGAGACCACCTTTGTCTGTCAAGGGGGTGAGGATGCCGAGAGGAAGTGAGTACTTTGGTTATGACTTGTATTTCTCTCTGTTAAACTTTGGTCAAGCGTTTGCATGGGTTATTACACAAGAAATCAGATTAAATGTGCCAATTTAAATTACCACATACCTTTTGAGGTCTGCTCTGATTCATTGAATTATAGGAGGGATAAAATGAAAGAGATTAGTCATTTGTATCAGCTAGGAACATGGGAAGGTCGATGGAATTTGAGTTTTAATAGTTACTTTGAAACTTACTAGTGAGTCATGGTTTCCACAAAGCGCATGCAGAAGCCCAAAGCGCTTGCAGTGGACATCAGACCATTTAGCCACATAACGGGCACATTAAGAAAACAAAATGCATAAAGCGCATGTGGAGTCAAAGCGCAATGTCATAGATATTTGATGCTGGGATCAAACCTCCTTGTGAAATTTACAGCACAGTAGGACATGTGCCACCCATACAAAATGAATGCACCCATTGCTATTTAACAAACAAGATCCAAAATAATTTTTTAGGCTACTGAAACAGACAACCTTGGCTTGAGGCGAAATTTGTAACACTTAGAGCGGTGTGCTGGTTCAACAGAAGAATCTGTTGAACCAGCACAAGAACCAGCAGAAAGCAGAATCTATCTATGGAACATGAGTATGAGAGCGCTTCCCAAATGCAGATATAACCCTCTATCCAATATAGATTGGTCTTACTTGGTTATCTTAATCGCCACAGGGCCAGTAATGTCCTCAACATTGTTCCCCTTAACTTATTACATTTACATTACATTTATTCATTTAGCAGACACTTTTATCCAAAGCGACTTCCAAGAGAGAGCTTTACAAAAAACTTTACAAGTTTTTACAAGAGCTTTACAAGAGCTTTACAACTTATTGTCTTCAGTGACTACTTTCTCCTCTGTCCCACACTTTTCATTGACATTACTGTGGTTGGATATTACATTTTCCTCAGCTACTTTACTTTTCGTTAGATTTTCTTTGAACTCTTATTTTCTGCTCTCTTGTCGCTCCTGCTGTGTAACCTGGACAGTGTGTAATGGGGGGGCAAACATAGCTTCCAAAAAAGAGCTCACTGCGCTCAATGGCAGCCTTGACAGCACTGTGACAGCAGGTGCAGTCAATGTAATTTGTTAAAGGCAAAGATTCAACAGGATCTGAGGAACCGACTAACTGATTAAGATTGCTTGTGATGCCGTCACCAGTATTTGTCAAGTAGGTTACATGCACTGATGCACTGTCAGCCCCCCCCCCCCCCCCCCCACACACACACACAACTGTCAATAGTGTTAATGTGGTTATAACTATACAGGTGGTCCAGATTATGACCTCAGAACATTCTATACAGATTAAGCAGTGCAAAGCAAGGTGTCTCCAGTGGCTGTCTCACCCAGAGGTAGTCAGTAGCATATGGCTTCAAATAGCAACTTCTCAGCACAAGCCTGTGCATAGGAAGTGCGTCACCCATACAACTTATCCACATTTCAATGCTGATGTTTAAATTGATAAACTCAACAGCTGAGCTATGTGTAATAACCATAGAAACAGATATATGTATCTGATAGAAAGTCCTATGCCTGAGGATTGGTCTGTATGGGTGTGCTCTACCTCGCTATATAACCATACTAAAGATTTAGGAGCTCTACCTATCTGCTAAAGATTCAGCTTACTCAGTTATCTTATTCTCTCCAGGGCTGGTATGGTCCTCAATCACACAAGTCTCCCCAGAATTCTTATGCTCTTCAGTGAGAACTTTGTCCTCAATGTTCTCCGCATTGTCTTCGTTGCTCATAGTTTGGTCCTGTTCAACTGCAGCCTTTCCTGTTATCTGACTCTCTGAAGGTCTCCCATTCACTCTTCTGTTTACTTTCACCTCCGATATTTTACTCCATTCCATTTCAATATTATCCTGAATTGGGTCTTGTTTGATGTTTTCTACATTGCTTTCCGTTGAAAATGTTTTCTCCTGTTTAGTTGTGCCCTCTTCACTGTTGTTTAGGATTATGTCCTCAGTGACTAGACTTTTGTCTTTTATCCGTGCCAAAACAATCACATTTTTTGTAAACACAGCATTCTCTGCATCTTGTTGGTTTTCCTGGACTATGTTCTCCTGTGCAGTAATTTTTTCCTGAGTTTGACATCCCTTAATAAAAGCAGCCTTCTGTTTTATCTTATCATGATCAGTTGCCTTACATTCTTCACTTATTTCCTCTGCAGATACCATTTTGTCATAATCTTTGGTCTTATTAGATAACTTCCTGGCCTGTATTGCTGAATATTCCTCAATATTTTTGCTAACTGTTGTCAACTCCAATATCTTACTTTGCTCAATACTTTTATTCTCCTGCTGTAAGATACTGTCTTCAATGCTATGACTCTCCTCACTAAATATCATCTTGGTTATTTTATTGTCCTCAAGACTTTTGTTTTCTTCTGTTTCTTTATTTATTGTGCTTTTCCTTTCCTCAATTACACTGAGGTCTTGTACGTTTGTATTCTCCGCTGTTTTGATTTCTCCAATTGCAGTAACCTCCTGTATTATTTGCATTTCTGAGCTTCTCGTCTGCTCAGATATCTGAGATGTCCAGTCTTCTTGGTCTACAATGGTAGTTCTTGTACTGTCTTTGTTACTCATAAAACTGCTTTCCTCATCCATTATTAGTTTATTCTCAGTCTTTATCTTATTGTCAACCTCAGATATCTTACTGGCAAAAATGACAATCTCTGTTTTGTTATTCGCCTTTATATTTTTCTCTTCAATAATGTTTTTATCTTGGTAGGAAATATTTTTGTCTTCCTTCATGAAGCTTTCTTTAGAAATGTTTTCATGTATTTCTTTAATTTCTTCTGTGTTTTCTATACCCTTGATAATCAAAATGTCCTCTGTTGTTTTACTTTTCTCTGGATTTATTTTAATTACTGTTACTTGTGTTTGTTTTTCCTCAGTTGCTTCATTATCTTCTGCACTCTCACAGTCCTCCATCAGCGTAACTTCCTCAGGTATCTGAACATTCTCAGGTCTCTCACTGTCCTGTGCGGTCATACTGACTTCATTGTTAGGTATTTCCTCAATGACATTAACATCTGTTATTTTGACATCCTTGTCAACTTTAACCTGTTCTATAATTTTAGTCTTTTCAGAAATATGACCCTCTGTCACTTCTTTTCTTTGTTGGGCGGCATTATTTTTGTTGTGATCTATATTACTTTCATTCAATGTCATTATGTTGTCTCTTGCTTTGCTATTCTGCTTCTCCTCAGTAGTCATGACTTCCTCAATAACAGTAATATCCTCTGTAATCTCATTTTCTTTAGAACTCCTATTTTCCTGTGCAGTAGGAATATATATGCTGTTGTTAATATCCTCCACTATAGTAACCTCCACTACTTTAGTCTTAGCAGGAGTTTTAATTTCCTCAGGACTTTTATTCTCTGCGCTCTCGTCGCTCTCCTCCCGGAGCATCTGCAACCTGGACGGTGTGCAGGAGGGGACAAACAGATCTTCAGACAGTCTCAGGCAGTCACAGAGTAGGTTTAGATTGGGTAACATAGGGTTGACAGTGAGGGGGTCTTGAGAGTGCAGCATAGGGTAACAGAAGTTTACTGATTCCCTTTGTTAAACAATACTGATAATTATCAAATAATATCTCTAGGTTGTAAACATATTCTAATGGTTAAGTATTAGAACAGAGGAGACAGCTTCAGAACTTTAGCAGTTCATTGATATAACTTTAGCATTTTATATATGCAGAATGCAGTTAAGTAGGAGTAGGGTTGTGATGGTAGGGGTGGTCACTTTTAGATTACCAGACATTAAAGGAAAGTCTCAGCTGTGTGACGGTACTGAGAAAAAAGAGGGATGACAATCGCCAAGTACGGTTGAATAAATGAATAAGCTTCACAATCTCCTGTCAGTTCCTGACTGCATTCCTCCCTTTTTCATGTCTGTATCTCTGGTGGTTGAATGCCCCATTTTTTTTAGTATGACGTCAACTTGCTGAGTCTCCCTTTACTGCTCCAGATGGAAATTGCTCATAACCACAGATCTGGAATCAGGTGACCCTTACTCCATGACCTTCAGTCATTGTGAAGTATCATCTGATCCTGTATCAGTGATCATGGACAACCTCTACCCACTCTGAGAGTAGGAGGCGGCAGGATGATGCGAGATAGCAGGAAGAGGGGGTGGGACTTACTCTGGGTCTTCCTCGTTCTCTTCCTCCTGGATATTGTGCAATCTTTGCAAAACAGACAGAGTAATTATAACGTCTCCATAGTGATTACATGTCCTGGGTGTGTATATGTGTGTGAGTTTGTGTGATTGTTTATGTGCGTGTATTTGTGTATGAATTGATGTACCATAGCACTAAGTGCCGCTTTTAGCCCTACATAGCGCTTTTCATCATAATCCAGTGATTATCACCTCAGTGATTCAGACCAAGCAGCAGTGGCACATAGTAACCCTGAACAACAGGAGACAGAGTTCATTCAACCTTGCAAGTTGATTTAAAAACGTATGGGTAGAAGTGAGGAAGAGGATGGACGAGTTAAATTGGAGAGAGAGAGTGTAAGTGTGTGCGTGTGTGTGTGTGTGTGTGACTTACTGCTCTCCGTCAGCCTCCTGCTGTGTGCCTGTGGCCCTATTGGCAGTCTGCTCTTCCTCCAGCTGTCGGATTGCCAGCTCTGCTGCCTGTCTGGCCACCTCTTCAGCAAGCCGTGCCGCCTCCAAACGCTCCTGCTGCAGCCTGCCAGGGCCACAGGGCAGGGGTCAGGCATTAGGGGTCAACGGCCATGGGCCAGGCATCAAGATGTCACATTCAACTTTACAGGAATCACAAGAGAAATACATGAATTCTTCTTCACCTCTCCTCCACTTGAGCTAAGACTGTTTGCTCAGCCTCCTTCTTAATGTTCTCCATCAGGGGAGTCCATCTCTCTGTCTGGGTCTCTGCATCTTCAGCCTGCATGGCCATCACCTGACATCACAGAAAAACATTCATTCACAATCATTGGAGCTCCCAGGCAAGGTCATTAACAATAATGGTTTCAAAATCTCAGACTCTGACCTCTGGCATCAGGGAGGGGAGGGGATGCTGGATCTGACAACTGGGTGCATCCTGGTTCTCCATTACCCAGTTGGCATCCACCTCTTCCAGAACCATATCTGTTGGGTCTTGCAGTATGCAGACTACACACCAAACAGGAAACAGGAAGTGGGCAGTGGGTTAAATGTTAAGGATTAAGGGCTCAGTTGATGATTTGTGAGAAAATCAAGGGGGTTGTTATGAATGGCTTAATTTGTGAAGTAGTAGAATAGGTTGACAAGAAAAACATTGTTTGATATTCTAAATTATACATTCAGGCTAATTAACTTAAATAATCACATGCACTTCGAGGGTCTATTGATTGACAAATTGATTGATTGATTGATTTATGGATGGTGTCATACCTTTTATCTCAAATCTTAACACCTCACTTGGGAACAACAGAATAATTACAATCCAAAAGGCCATCGTCATTCAACACACCCAAATATATTTCATGCTCTTTATTAGACATAGACATTTATACTGTATAACAAACTGCATCTGATGTAATAACATATTGTTACAAACAATAGGATAGCTGCCTGGGCATAGCTAGCTATTGCCTCTCGTGACAATTCCTCTGTGAACAGTTGTCTATGTTATCTACTTGCTATACCTTGCTAAATAGCTTTTGGCTCTACTCGTCTTGATCCGAGCAAAACCGTGGGAGTTCTGTACTGAAATAACACGATGTTGTCCCTCAATCAATGTTTCGCAATAGAAAGAACATATGCAACATAATTACTGATGATTGAACAACAGTATAGTCCTGAGGTACCACACAGTCATGATAAAGGATGGGTTATATTGCCCATTTAGGATTTATAACAGAGGGTGATAGGTTTAAATTACAGCATATTTGGATGATTAATTATTTGGGATATGAACCACCTGATAATGTATCCACAGTAATCCTTGTTTACTGCATGTACAGAGTGTCTAATATTCTATAGTACCAGTACATTTTAATAATTCATTTATAAAAATTATTATTATAGGAATTCCTTATTTTCAAACATTGTGGAAAACATAGGAAAAAGTGCATTATGCATCATAGCTGCGCAAAAACAACTGAAAGCCTTAAGCTTTACAGAGCAACTGGTTTAGTCTATTTGTTCCATGCTTCCCAGTCTGCGTGAGCATCTGTGTGTGTGTGTGTGTGTGTGTTTGTTTGTGTATTTTAGTGACTCTCTCCCAGTCTTCCTTCTCCTTATGTTTAAGGGGCTCTCAGCGCCTTCCCCCCTGAAACAGAAGGAGAAGAGGAGCCTAGTTAGAGTCTGTCTCAACAGACACTAACCCTGACCATATCATCTACCAATCAGCTCATCAATCAATCAGTCAATCCATCCATAACTCAGAAAATATATTAAGACGTGTAATTCTCTAATTAAATATATTGTGTATTAAGAACTGATCTATGAAGATCAGATCCCCTGTGCTTGACACTGTCCCTTAAAGCCTAGCCTAGTAACTCAGCCAAAAGCCACCCCATAGAGCTACCATTGTCCAATTATCCCTCACTCATTAATGATAAAACTGGCTGTTTGGTCTTTGATGTTTTGGACTCCCAGACATGTATACACCCCTGTGTTCTCTGACAGGCCTTGGTGTTGTTGCTGTGTGGGGTGTAGAGTACCATGGTACGCTATTTGATTGGGTCTGTTACCCACTACTGTAATTCACCATAGGGCTTTTCTGTTGTGTGTGTATTGGGTGAGAACACTACTTACTGTTCTGCACATCCTCACAGCCATCCTGTGTGTGACAGAAAAATATAGTTAATTGGTTGTCATGGGTTGTATTTGTATTGTATTCATTTGATTTATTTATAATTATTTCATTGCTAATTAAATGTTTGCTTGTTTGGAAGTCACCAACACTGGTTGTATAACAAAAGGTCACTCACTCCATTGGTCTTGGGGACTGGCTGTGGCAGTATACGCCCCAGGCCCTGAACTATCCAGCCCACCACACTGCACAATGAGAGAACACATCTGAGAATGCACCATACAGGCGTGGTCATTGGAGTCATTACTATAGTAACAGCAGTAACAGCAGTGTAGTTTTCATGGTTATTGCCCTATTAGCACAGTTTTAGAGCAGACAAAGTAGGATACAACCTTTTGAATCCCCTTCTGGATTAATAAAGTTATATCTAATCTAAAATCTCTCCAGCACTGTTGGTACACAGCATCAGCATACAGACTCATTTAGAAAGACAGTTGCAGCAGCAATGCAATATATTCGGCCTGAATAGAATGAGAATGATCAGCTTGGCATTGCATTATTGCCATTAAAAATTTAAATGAAATACCAAGGTTAAGATAAACTTTTGTATATATTTTTTCAACAGCAGTTCTTGCTGCAGTTACAGTATAACCCTAACAAATGTAGAGATAACAGTTGTTGGTGTTACTGTTATGTTATAGCATCACTTGAAACACTTGTGTATGTGCAAATATAATGAGAACTCAAGAGTCTTACTTTTCTCCTTTGACCTCTTCCTCTACTGGTTTGGGGGGCTCAGGTGGTGGAGCAATCACTGCAAGAGTGAACCACACATTTTAGTACAGATATGTTTCTGTCCTCAAAGACAACAATCATTTCCATTATTCGGATTGTGATATTACGAACTGTGGTAATCTATGTGGTAATGTACCTTTCTGTGGGCATGAGTCTGTCTTCTCTTTTTTCACCTGGCTTTCTGTGTTGGTTGTGATGTATATCTCTGGCTGAGGAATCACCTTCTCAATGCCATGCTTTATCCAGTCAATTACCCTAAGAAACACACACACACACACGTTAGAAAGTATTTTGGTATCCAGAGAGAGAGACAGACAGAGAGAGGGGAAAAATACCTTGGTGGGAAGGGCTTGTTATTGTCATCAGGCTCTTCGTCAGAGACAAGCTCCACCACAGGGATGTGAGGAAGTGGCTCTGCATCTACAGATTATCATCATCATCACCATCATCATCATCATACTTGTTGTTTCTATCCACTAATGAAGAAATTGTGTTTGTCTCACCTGGAACATCTTTAATATCATGCACCTGTGGATAAACACAATAAGTCAGTAAGGATCCCTAAGGATCCTGATGGACGTACAGTAAATCACTGATGAACAACTCTGAACCTGAGAAGGTCAGGGAGTTGGATCATACCTCGTGCCTTAACAGAGATGTAGCCAAGGCATGTCACAATGTAGAGAGTAAGAAAGTGAAAGGTCTGGTGGCTAAAATACAACACTTTTGGATTTGCTATGTGAAATATTACATTGATATTTCGTAGATAAGATTAACTCTTTTTCTAGGTCAAGAGTCGTTCAACTCACTCTTTTTCTAGGTCAAGAGTTGTTCAACTCACCCTTTTCACAAAAACATTTCCTGCTCTCCTGCCCTGATCAATCTGAAGTCATGGATGGGATTAACCTCATACCTGCATTAGCTGATGTTGCCTAGATCAATGGAGCAAGCAAGAACAAGCCCTACTGCCAAACAGGGGGCACAGCTGGAAGGGGAGAGGGAAGGAGGGGAGGCTTTAAGCAGCAAGGTGACCTAGGTCGGAACACTGGTCATCAAAATTATTTGTATTTTCTCAATTCTACTCTGGTCTTTGAGTAAGGACCTTAAATCAACAATGACTGCAGTATTTTTTTTTTGGGGGGGGGGTCCAAGGTCAAGTGTCCTGGTCATGCCAGTGTCCTTCACTACTTGGATCTGTAGGACCATTATTGAGCAACTCTATGGCAGAGTGGTTGAACAGCAGTAGGTTTTGGATTGCAAGGGCCATGCTTGCTACTCACTTACTTCTGTCTTAACCTCCGGCACCTTGCTCACCTCTGCAATCTAAATGGAAATGCTGTTAAACAGGGCACAGTGCCACACTGCTCCACTGACAACAGTGGGCTGATGAGTTTCCCTGTTTCTAATTCTTTCTGTGATTTCCACAGAAAGAGTTGGACTTTATCTGTAAAGACAATGATCTCACACAGAGACCAGCTACAGCTGTAATGTTTTTTACTGTACATTAAATCCAGGGCCTAAGTATGTCTTTAAGTCAAGAGTGCAGAGTTGATGAATTTGCTGTACCTCTGTGGTCTCCTCTGGCTCTGCCCCCTCCTTGTATTTCTCATCCGGCTGTGGAACCACTTTGCCCAACTCCTGGACGATCCATCCAATGACTCCTGGCCCTTGTCTATTTTGAAGGTAATAATGCATATACATTCATCAGCATGCTATGTTCTGTTGCTCTGCAACCCTGCTGCTTGGATGCATGGCTAGATGTATGCAGTAGGGGGCAGTAGGGGGTCAATGAAAATCACTCACACTTTGCTGCAAATTGAAAGTGCTCTACCCTTCTTGGAAGGGCTGAATAATTATGTATGCCTCCACAAACAACTTTTTTTTTTTGGATCTGGACCTTTTTTTGAAAACACCAAACAACTCTGCCACTTCATTTTAAAAGATCTATTTAGATTTGTGAAGATATTACTGTATAAGTGTTTAAAATGTAATTATCTAAAACAAGTTGATGGAATTATTCCACCTTCTATGGTAGGAAGAATGCATGCCAGGCTTTAAAATAGCAGCTTCACTATTAGCATTGTAGCATAGTGTAAATGTAATTCTCTTGATTACTCACTCTTCATCAGTCTTACTGCAGTTCACCCAAGAGGTAAAGAACACATGACACACAACACACATCAGTTGACTGCGTGCACATATACACACACACACATATGCACACTCACTACTTTTTAATAAAAACACACAGTGTCATACCTGCTCACTGCAGTGTCATCCTGTTCAGCAGAGATTAATGTGGGATCAGATAAAGAAGAGATAAGACAAATACATGTGTCAAACCATATGTTACCATGGCTCCAGTCATACCCCACACTGATTCGCAATACTACAGCTAGGATTACAATCAGGACTCGCAACTAACTTTTTTTATCACTGTCCCAGTACCATCCCGAAGTGCAAAATTAACCATCCCACACTGAACCAGTCCCTAAATGTAAATTCTTGTGTTTTTGCATTTTGACATTCTGACAGGGGTCTAGGTTATTTTCAACACTATTTAAGTAATCCATCCAGTCGTGGGGCACAAATCAATGTCAGAATTTCAACGTGAATACATAAACAATAGAATACACAATTTTCTTGGTTGTATCATGGTGGGGCTAACACAATTCTTGGTGTGGCTGTGGCCCAACCAAGCCAGATTACAATGTTCAGCAGTGCTAAACTACAATACTAGACTTGGTTCTTACCTTGGTCTCTGCATTGGCCCGGCCAAGTCTGGGTGTTCCGGCGGGCTGGGGGAGGGCGTTGACAAAGCCGTGAGAGATCCAAGTCAGAACCCCACTCTGACTACTAGAAACAAACACAACATCTCTTTAAGGTGAAGGCTTAACGGAGGACTAAGGATACAATTACTTTTAATTGGACATAATAATAATAATAATATTTATAAAGCACTTTATATTAACTAAAATCTCAAAGTGCTACAGGTTAAAAGCAAGAAAGGGCAAATAAAATATAATAAAAACAATCATGTCGACCAAAAATGTTAAATAAATAAAAATCTAAGAAATAAAAAATAAATAAAGATAGGAAAACAGAAAAAATTGTCAATCAACAAAAGGCTCTGTAAAAAAAGATGTTTTTTTAGGCCATGTTTAAAAGCATCCACAGTCTGTGGTGTCCTCAGGTGATCAGGGAGAGCATTCCACAGACTGGGAGCGGCTGAGCAGAAAGCCCGAGCTCCCATGGTACGAAGCTTAGTCCTTGGTGGTTTCAGTAAATGTTTTTCAGCAGATCGGAGGGTCCGTGTGGAGGTTTGTGGGGTGAGAAGTTCTTTGAGGTGGGGGGGGGGGGGGGGGGGGGCATTACCGTGGAGACACTGAAGGGTGAGGAGGGAAACCTTGTACTCAATCCTGAATGAGACATTCACCAAAGACATATTTTTGTCACTGTATTATACCTGCAGACACTAACAGCAGGATGCTTAGCTCCTTCCTACCATTAACCCAATTTAGCTAATAATAGTTTACTTCAATAAATACCACTGTGGCTCCACAGAGTAGAAGCCTGATCAGAATGTAGATATTAGAGGCGTGTGTACTGTGCTGTGTAAAGTTACATGTGGTGGAAAGTCACTCTAATCCTGGGTGGTGTTGAAATTGGCACTGTTGTCCTGTACAGGGGATACTGATGTCTAGTGGATTTCTTCTGATCATGTGATCCTTATCTGATCACTCTTATTCTCTGTCCTGGTATCTGTGACACCAGACAAGGTTATTGGGTCAGAAGGACCTCTAAACACTGAAAATAACACACACACAAAGTAGTTACTCACTTTTCCTCTGACACCTCCTCCTCTTTTGGCTTGGCAGGCTTTGAAGCTAACAATCAGGTCAGAGTATTAGACTATGGGATGTAAAACAAATTCAGGAAATACATTTATTGACTTAGTCATGGGTTGAGAGGACTTCTTACCTTCTTGTTTCTTTTCTTCCTTAAAAGATACTTTCTTCTCCTGTGAAAAAAAAGTTATGATGTGTTATGATGGTGAGCAAGGTTGAACAAGGTTGACAAAGACCCCCGTTCCACACACACACACTTACTGAGGCTGGCGGAGGTTCATTAGGTTTTTCTGAATTTCCTAAAATCCCAGGGGGTTCAGGGGGCTGGGGAACCACTTTCACCACCCAGCTGAACATTCTGAAACACACAAACACACTGATTAACGAACAAGAACACAGACAAGAGGATTCCCTATTTCTCCCCTTCCGTCATCCTGTCAGTGGCTGGGTTGTGGATCATGGCTGTGAGTGGCTGAGTGTCACTCTCAATCAGCTCTGATGGCCTTTGGCCCTCTAGGCTTTTTCAGTCTTCTCTCCCTCTCCTGAACATCACCTCATTGTTCATCACCTTAACCTGTCCATTCTCATGTTGGGGACAGATAAAAAGAGGCATTCTTGGAAATGTGCAATTTTAGTAGTGACACACTACTTTCAATCTTGGCATATTACAACAAAATCAACATAAACTGTAGTTAGACAACAGAGGAGTGCATTAAGGCACAATCTTATGGATACAACTGTTGATACACTGAAGAAAAAAAGCAAAGCATTGTGGCCCACATAAGTATACACTACTGCTCCATACATGGGTCTTTACCATAGTTATCCCAAGTTACAACATCCAACCAATACAGTGCAAGTACACATTTAGCAAAATATCTATGTGTCCAACAGGTCACCAAACTACGTCCTTGATAGAAACCAGCTGAGTAGACCTGCTGTACTAGCTGCAGTTAGGGAGTGTAAGGTGCCTATGCCATGATGGATTCCTGAGGTGGGTCTGCACAGCTTACCTGAGGGGCTTCAGCAGTTACCCGGCATCTCAGAGGTGGTGAGTGTGTGCAGGCTGCAAGGAGCTTCGAGATGTGGGAGGATTACCTGAAACTGGGCTCTGCTAATGGGATTACTGGCTGAAGGACTGTGCAGTTTCCCTCTGTAAGGCAGAAGGGGTGGGGGCTAGGATTAGAGACCTGGATCCTGGGGCAGCATGAGGGAACAAGCAAGGGTATGTGGCCGAGTGGAACCAGAATTGGCACACCGGTTCCCAATATTATAAATCAAGGTCCATTGGCCAGAACCAAAGCCAAGTGTGTTGTACCGAGGTCTGGGACTCTCACAGCCCAGGTAGACTCATTCCTTTGATGTATTAGTTGCTATCTAGGAAACTGTGATAACTGAACAATGAAATTAATTCAAAAGAAACTCAGTTAATGTTCAGTGTCTGGTTCTCATTAACTTTATTGTATTTAGCCCCTCCCATCAGTGTGTCTCTTCTAATCATAGCATTAGAAGGATGACGGAAGGGTCAGCGTCACAAACAGAACAACCTCTGACAATCTGTAATACCACTTCCTGTCAGTAAGACCCTGTCTTAAGGATAGGATACTGACAGAAAGAGGAAAATAGGAACAGAGAAAGAGAGATACAGGAAGGTTGCTTTCAAAGTCTTTCATTTTAATTGGACGCAGGATAACCACAAAAAACACTGGGGTGATGTGCTTTACTTAATGTGTTATCGCCAGGCCAGTTTCAGGCGTATGTACACTAGGTCTCACAGGAGAACATGCAGGCAAGGAATTCTTATGGCACATCCGATCTGTGAGGGCAGATGTGTTCTGTGTCAGTGTGAGCAGTACGCTATGCTACACCATAGAGGTGTTACCTGGTAACCGTGGTGAGCGACAGATTTCTAAAACTGTTAATGTGCCCCCTAGAAGGATTAGCTGCTAACAAGGATCAGTTCAGCGTCAGCAACAGAGAGGATTGAACTGCTGGCATCCCAGATCTTGGAATAGGATGAAGCTGTGGATATAGGTCTCTGTGGTCGGACAACGAAAGGCTGGAGTGAATGGTCCTGGGTTTCCTGGCCACACTGTTTACAGGGTCTGCTGAGCGTTAGGTAGTGAAGTACATTAAAGTGTAAGATATGCAGTTTAATAAACATATTGAGAAAATGCGGAAGAAGAAAAGAAAGAAAGATTATCGCAGCAATCTGTCATAATCATATAGTATAATATTATATACAAAATGGAGTGAGTACATACACAGATACAAGTTCCAAGTAAAAGTTGAATAGGGGGATGTTGTTTCTTATCTCTGGGTAGATAGTAGTAGAACAGTACACAAACACACACACAGAATCCCATTAGGCGATAAGATGCTAATCTAGTGGGGTTTTAACTAAGGACTAAGAGGAAGAGTCTAAGAACCCTGTCCCTTGTCACCGGGAAGTGATGGGCAGGGCAGGGATGAAAAGAAAAGGAGATAAAAGGTAGAAAGCATTTTTAACATGATTCACTGTTTGATTTTATAAGATGCTCTGCAGTAGCGGTCCTAGCACATTTGGCGCCCTAGGCAAGATTTATCACCAGCTCATTTGCTAAAGTAAAAACACATTATTTACTCAAATTAAACATTGTGCTCACTCCGTGTATGTGCGCTTGAACATGTACACTATATAGAAAACAGTATTGGGTCTGCTAAAATGACTAAATGACATTACACCACCGTCTAGCCAATACTATACAATGTAAGAAATTAAATATAAAAATATAAAATAATATATAAAGAAGAGCGCAACATGGTTGGTGCCAAAATTGTGTAATGTGCAGTAAAGTGACAGGTGGATTTTATGAGAGTGCTAGTGACAGTTGGGAGTTCTGGGCCTTACTGATGAGGCCAGCTGCAGACGGAAAGAAACTGTTCTTGTGGCGTGGGGTTTTGGTCCTGATGGACCGCAGCCTCCTGCCGGAGGAGAGTGGCTGGAACAGTGTGTGTCCAGGGTGGGAAGAGTCAGACACAATCTTTCTGACTCGCCTCAGGGACCGAGAGGTGTGCAGGTCCTCGAGAGATGTCAGATTGCAGCCGATCACCTTCTCATGGTGATGGAGGTGAGGATGGACTGTGGCTGTGTAGAAGTTCACAATCATTGTCTTTGGCAGATTGAACTTCTTCAGCTGCCGCAGGAAGTACATCCTCTGCTGTGCTTTCTTGGTGAGGGAGCTGAAATTCAGTTCCAACTTGAGGTCCTGGGAGAGGATAGTGCCCAGGAAGCGGAAGGACTGTTGACTGAGGAGTCACACGGGGTGATGGATTTGAGTGGGGCTGGGTATTTCCTCAAGTCCACAACCATCTCCACTGTCTTGAGAGCGTTTAGCTCCAAGTTGTTCTGGCTGCCCCAGGTCACTAGGTTGTCAGCTTCCCACCTGTAGTCAGACTCATCCCAACCAGAGATTAGCCCAATGAGGGTAGTGTTGTCCACAAACTTCAGGATTTCGACGGACGAATGACTGGAGGTGCAGTTGTTGGTGTACAGGGAGAAGAGCAGAGGGGAAAGCATGCGCAGCCCTGAGGGGATCCCGTGCTGATGGACCGGGAGTCAGACGTGTTTCCCCGGCATCACGCACTGCTTCCTGTTGGACAGGAAGTCAGTAATCCACCTGCAGGTGGAACAAGTTATACTTTTTTATAGCTTTAACAATATTTGCCTCATATTGCTATTTCATTTCATTAAGGCCTATCATTGATTTTTGAGATCCTGGTGTTGAAATAATGCATGCCACTCCCCCAAAAGTGACATCACAAACAGAACTCCACCAATTTAGCCCTTAACCTCCAAGGATGAACTCTGTAATGAGTTTTGATAATTAAAAATTAATTCAATTCTTCAACAATTACAAACAATACTCAACAATATATATATTGTTTTATTATAAAAAATAGGACTAAAATAATCAATTTACATATGTATTCAGACAGAATATAAAGATAACCCGCCAGCCTCCTACACATAATACACGTTTTTGATGTTTTTGACAGACACCTTGGAGGGAGACAAATAAATCTAAATAAAAAATAGCTTTAGCACTGTAAACCAATTAAATCGGCTGGAGACAGCGGGACGGAGAAATCATATATCAATAGCAACATAACAAATGTTAAACGACATGATGAAAATGAAGAAAACAGGACTGTCAGGAGTGGGGATAAAAGGTACTGGAATGTGGTAGAGCTAGACAAGCACAGAGATGCCTGTTTAAATTTCGGGAAATAATTTGTCTAAGAGAATCTGGATTGTGCTGGATATAATTTACCCAGAAGATGGCAGTAATGCAACAAGATTGATGCCAATTGCCCCAGAGAAGAAGGATTGCCGGAAATGCGGTTCCTTAGTGAGACCATAGATATATATATAAACACTAGATGTCTCGTCCGCGTTGCCGGACAACGGAGTCGAACGTCCGCATATGGCGGCCATCTTGCTACAGGCAACTCGCTCACCCATAACATTGTGTTGATGCTACATGTACTTTTTAAATGACCATAACTTGCTCAATTTTCAACCGATTTTGAAACGGTTTGGTTTGTTATCAACGTCAGAGATGTCGGTATGCCACTGCATACTTATGAATATTTTTTTATTTTTTTTAAAACAGAATATAAGTATGCAGTGGCATAACGACATCTCTGACGTTGATAACAAACCAAACCGTTTCAAAATCGGTTGAAAATTGAGCAAGTTATGGTCATTTAAAAAGTACATGTAGCATCAACACAATGTTATGGGTGAGCGAGTTGCCTGTAGCAAGATGGCCGCCATGTGCGGACGTTCTAGACTCCGCCGTAAGACATCTAGTGTTTATATATATCTATGGCAGAGCCTGTCTACGGACATTCTCTGTTGCTAGTCTGCTGCTTGTATCTCATCAAAATGGCGGACATTGACGAACTGTTCGGGAGTGAAGGGGACAGTGACAATAATGAACAACGAGGTGTATTATCCCCCACATACCGAAATATTCTGCAATTTCTTCACGTCAGCAATTTTTCTGAAAGGATAGTCTATATTTGTATCAGACGTTCTACTGGCCTAGCAAGCCAGAAGCAGATAATCGAGGTTGGCGGAGTGACCATGGTTAGACTAGGATAGTAGCCTACGTTGCATTCTGGTTACTGAATTAGTTGGTGTGACATACTTAATGTGCTTGTTCAGCAACAGAAGGTGTGTTTTTGTTTCTCAGCAGTTGATTCCGGCTCTGGCTCGGGTTCTGATTCAGAAGATGAAAGACCCCATTCTGCTAGTAACGCGTCTGGCAGCCATAGCGAAAGAGATGAAGATGATGAGGAAGTTCAGGATGCAGGAAAGCCTAGCAACAAGGTGGGTTCAGTGGGAAGTTAATGCATGATATTAATAATATTTATGTACTACAGGAGCTGTTCTTCGAATTACTGGTTGGTTGTCAGAAAAGTTGAAGATAAAATGGTACTAATAGTTGATAGAATTGTAAACATCGAGGTACTATTGTGTCCTCATCAGTTTTTAACATTGGTTCATTTGTTAATATCAACTGTGCAATTCATTGATCATACCTTTCATCAGGAGCTGTTTGGAGATGACAGTGAGGATGAGCCTGGTAGCCAGCACAGCCACAGTGACAATCAGTCTGAAAACTCAGGCAACCGGTCAGATGCCAGCATGCACTCAGAGCAGGAGGAGAATGACCAATCAGATGCTGAACAGCGCAGCGGGTCTGAGTGTGATCATCAGGAGGAAGATGGAGTTAATAGGTCAGAGGGGGCAAGTCCTATCTCTGGAGCAGGGAGTCATCAATCAAGGAGGGATAGTGCTCGGTCAGACAGAAGGTAAATAACAAAGATGGATCAGTGGGGACTTTCAGTCATGACTTTACTAAGAGTAATGTCCCTAAATGCTGTGTTTGACGGTTCTTCATTGATATTTTCGCAGTGTGCATAGTGACCCTGGAACTCCCCAATCAGGACCTGGTACTCCTCATTCAGAGGGTGAGGGCTCAGGCAGGGAGAACCAATCAGAGGATGAGAAGTGGGGGGTAGGTGCCAAAAGTGACCAGTCTGAGGATGAGGAAGAGAAGCGACAGCAGCATTCTGATGAGGAGAGAGAGATCTCTGATGAGGGTCACCGGAGGTCACCCAAGTCAGGTACTTGAGGATTTGTGATTAACTTTATTAATATTGGTGAGCTCTAAGGTTGATGATGAATGCACTGTATTGATCCTAAAAGGAATGTCATTGTGAGTAAGACAAGCAATACACCTTGTGTTGGATAAGAACAAACTGATTATGATATATTATAATATAATCAATAGTGTTTTGTCTGATGATATTGAAGTGGTAAGTGTGTGTGCACGTCTGTGTATTTCCGAAGGGTCTGCAAAGGGTAGTGATAGCGAAGAGGATTTTATCAGACAGAAAACCAAGAAGAAGGCTGCATCCAATTCAGATTCTGACAGTGATGTTGGATCAAAGAAAGGTAAAAAAAGATCTTAAGGCCTAAAAGTGTTGGATAAATTATTCATGGTGTAATATGAGAGTATACCATTTTCCATCCTCCCCTACAGGAAAGAAGCCAGCAGCAGATGACCTGTTTGGAGAGGCAGATGACATCTCATCAGACAGTGATGCAGAGAAGCCCCCTACTCCTGGACAACCCCTGGTCAGTCTTCACAGCATCAGTTACCTAGACAGACACACACCCAGCAGCAGCCGGGATGTCCAGTGGCACTTGCATTATTTCAGTTAAATTGATCGGTGTTTTGAACTACGGGATGCAATGCTACAGTGGGCCCACACTTTGGTATCACAGTTTTTAGGTAATGGTATGGTTTCGTTATCTTAATTATTTAGGGAAAAATCATCCTTTAAAGTCTGTGTAATGCAGACTCTGAGATATGTTTCTAAATACATTATAAATGTTAGAAATGTATTGCTTAAACACGTTACAAAGACTGAACTATGTAGTACTGAATTGAATAGTAAGACCGGACTTTTGGGCCGGGGTTGAAATCATGCCTCGATGATACAATGGAGGCACTGAGCATGGCCTCTCCCCTAACACTATTAGGGCTGTCAAAATTGCAAAAAAATGACGTTCGAATATTCCCTTTAAAAAAACACGTATATTCTAATATATTCGAATTTCTGGTTGCGCATTATACACGTCAATAACAGGACAAATTAATACAACGAGACATAACTACTTGTAATTTATTTAAGTTTAAACATATTTAACAACATATTACCTACACAAAAATAAGTAAATGAACTAATGGCCAAGACTGCAGACCTTGGCCTCTCACTCGCACACACGCGCTCTTTCTTTCTCTCTCACTCTCCCGCACCGTCGCGCTCTCTGCGCATAGTGGTTTAAATGAACGACAACAATAAAAAAAATGCTGAGTGCTGATCAATAGTTTTGTGCAAGCAATTTAAGGTCGCGATTCTTGTCCCAAATATGGCAGGCTTCATTCAGTGAAGTTTTACAGTATAGAACCGACATTAAACGCTCCGAGCGAGATGTGCTGTGGTAAACATGGAACTTTTCCTTGGCATGAAACGGCAAATAATCAAACCAGTGCATGAATCTGTTGTAGCCTATCTAGTCTATTTTATTCATGCAATATACAGTCAGTACAGTAGCGACACTAGTAATGCCCACCCGCAAAGCAGACAGTCACGACGCTGCTGGCGCTGTTGTGTTAAAAAACTAAAATAATAATAATTACATTCGAATATTCATTTTCACATTCGAAATTCTGTTTTAATTATTTGAATATATATTCGAATTTAGAATATTCATTGACAGCCCTAAACACTATAGTAACTAGAGAGGGTACAATTTTCTGGGGAAATTGTGAGATGTGCTCGCGTCCGTTGCAGATGGGTCCGGGGGACTTACATCTAATATTTCTGTATATTTTAAATAATTGAGGCATTGGCCTATTTTTGAAGATTGCATAGATTAAAAAGCATACATTTGTGCTGCTCATTTAAACTAGAAAATTCTAAGAGAGAAATGTAGAATTAAACAGTTCCCCTCATTTCCCATAGTGCAAGAAGGAATGGTGATAGGCGATATGGCAGCCTCACATAGTTGAAACAGTTGCATGAAAACAAAGAAATATGGCAATCCTGTGTAAAAATGTCTTACTTATGACTTAAACTTTCCCTTAAGTATTTCTCTTCTAGTGATATTTTAAGCATTTACTCTATTGTAGGGATGGGCGAACGATGCCTTGTGAAGCTTTGGTGGTTTCTTCCTGATTGTGCCGGCCCAAAGAGCTGAACTATCGGCGCATTGAAAATGAACAGCGTCATCTAGCAGCCGTTTAAACTGGCTGAATGAGGCGTAGTGGTTGTCTCCAACAGTAGCCTACCCTACGTTATTTAATATTTTAATTAAGGCTACATGTGTTCATTTTGATCTGATATTAGTGCAAGCAAGCAAGCAAAATTTATTTATAGAGCACTTTAAAATCCAAAGTGCTGTACAGTAAAACAATAGATGAATACATAAAAGCCCTAAATACAAAAAACTGACACGTCTCATACAATACAAATCAGTGTTTCCCCTAGGTTTACAGGCGGCAGTGGGCGGGGGGGCGGGGGGGGGGACCATGAGACAGAAATGACTTGCCGTCGTGTAAATAAGATAACATAATATAAGGCTATTTAGTTTGTTTAATAAAATAGCAAGCTATAGACCTGTTTTATAGGAAAGGTAACCTTAAAGGTCACATGACATGAAAACTTCACTTTAGGAGGTTATTTAACATTAATATGAGTTCCCCTAGCCTGCCTTTGGTCCCCCAGTGGCTAGAATTTTCGATAGGTGTAAACCAAGCCCTGGGTGTTCTTCTCCGCCTTTGAGAAAATGAAGGCTCAAACGCTCGGTTTGAAAATCTCCTCTTATTGACGTAACAAGGAGCCAGGCTACCGCCCTTCTCTCTGCTGTGCCCGCCCAGATAATCTGGCCCGCCAATGAGGAATTGAGCTACGATTGTGCAAGGGCGAGTGCAATATCGTGTTTTCCTGCAGAGACATCATGCCATGGCTAGCAAACGAACGAAGCATAACAGTTGCTCAGTGCTTGGATGTACAAATCAACACACAAGTCTTTTTGTAGTTCCGTCATCCGAGCCTCTAAACAATCAGTATCTTAATTTTATTTTCGCTGAAAATGCGCCTACACAACTTCTGTTGTAGGCGCATTTGTTTTGTATGTCTGCGCCAAACACTTTAGCCACGACTGTTTCCTCAACTTGAGCTAATACAAAACTGGCCTTGCTGAAATTAAATTCTGGATCAGTACTAACTCTCCTTCGTCCAGCTACTAACCTCGGACAAGTAAGTTAACTAACGCTAGCGTTATATCATTTTGTAGCTTTACTGTATATGGTTACCTAGCTTGCTACCCTTAGAATGTGGCTGTAACATTAGCTCTGCAGCTAACAGCTGAGTTACTGTCGCTATGGAAAGGTAGATAGCATCAAGTATAAGTGTGAATACATATGCTGTACGTGAGTGTTGTACACTTCTTTGTTATTTGGATAAACGTTCTGCTGTTGGTGTTATGGCGCGCGCGATATCCACCTTTCCCCTCATTGAAATGACTGAGTGTGTACCTCTGCAAACCAGGGTTATCAGATGAGAATGGGCAAATTCGAGGTATTTTACAGCAACGGGGTTACAGCCATTGCGATACATCCGTTGTAAACATTAGCGCATGGTGCCGCCCCTCTGCTCCTCATTAGCATTTAAAGCTACAGACACCAAAACAGCGCGTTCTGAGGAAAGCTCCTTGTGGGACTGCTAGTAGTGGCTGTAATTCTGCACCAAGGCTGAATTTCGGGAAAGAGACTTCTGATACAGTATTAGGGGACCACTAAGGCCTATATAAAAGCATCCAAAAACAGCATGTCATGTGACCTTTAAATGACTTATTTTGTGATCTAGCGTAATATTTTAAAATATATATATATATTTTTTTTTTACAAAATTAACTTGACCTTCCAGGGGGGGGCGGGGCGCCCCCCTAATATAATGGTAGGGGAAACACTGCAAATACAAAAACAAATATAGCTGCAAGCAGCGATGCGGGTTCCTCCGCAAAATGGCAAAATATTATAAACATGTACACTGTTGAAGATGGAGAGTTGGACAACAAGAGAGCAAAACTACTTCATGTTTGGCCAACAACAATAGGCTGAATGGGGATTTGAACTCATGAGCATAAGGTCCTCTCTGCTACACACCAACTGTTGAGATTGTATGAGTAGAAACGGCAGAGTATGAGCTTTGGTCAGCTTTGGGACAAAGGTAAGAAACGGTTGACATTTCAAGGTAAAATTGCATAAAATTGCGCATGGTACATCAGAATGATGTCACCTTGAAGCCAATAAGGTTTGAAAAACCATCAGTCAAAATTATATTTGGTTTATTGACACAAAGATATTGAGGCAATGTGGACACTTACATAAATACACCCCTTTCAGACATTTTGTATTGCATTTCTCATTCCATTTCACCCTATATAAAGACACATCTGCCCGCACACTATCCCCATCCATGATGTTTCCCTCTCTCTCAGCGCAGGTCATGCCAAAGCAGAAATGCTGCAGCATGAGGTTTAGATATAGTTTAGATATAGTCCAAAAATTACCTCCCACAATCAATACATATCAACAGCAACATTGTTTTCTAACTTTCTCAAAGATGGCTTGAAAACCACGGATATTCACTTTCTTCTTGAGCAGATCTCAAGAATAGCCTCATAGGCAACTGGCTAGGGGTACAGCCCAGGTCCAGCTCCTTGTGAGTGTAGCCTCTGATAGTAAAACGGCCGACTCTCTGTTCCCATTAAACTACACAACATGCACACTCAGGGTGACCAACAAGATTATATTAACTAACAAACAATAACATTACAAACATCTAACTGAACGACAGTTCAGACAACAACTGAAATCCCTTGCATGGCCATTGTAACCAAACAATTTTCCACAAGTCTTTGCGTTTTTTGACATGCCGCACTGCATGCTGGGTATTCAAGATAAGATCTGACAGCTGATTATCTAGCTGTGCTCCGACTGCGTGATATGACGAGATGCTAGTGACGCGCTAAGGTCTCTGAGTCTCCTGCATTAACAAGTTCTGCTCGATTAGCAAGCTATTTTTACTAATGTTTTGTTAGCTATTGAATGGTTATGCAAGCTAGCTAAAAACAATGTTAGTTAGCTTGGCTAAACTGGTTTTCATAGCAACAGAAATCAACAAATCAGATCAGTCAAACTTTATTCAGAAAGGAGGGGATCTGTATTTTTTACTCTACTCTTAACGCATGACTATGTTTAACTTAATGTCTGCACCTCTCTGTCACCAACTGTCTCTGGAGTGGAGGGTGGGGGCTTCATATCCAACAAATTACACCCCTGAACTTTTAAAACAGATCTAATGGCCTACTACAATTGTAAATATCCTATGGCTTCTTCTCCAATTGGGCCTCGATACAATGTCATCTAATATTTTCTGCCCATTCTGCACAGTTTTTGGGGAGTTTCCACCCCAGCACCCGTTGCCCAGTCCCTATATTCTGCCCTACTACATGTGTTTTCCAACACCAGTTACAATCAACCCTGGGCAGGGACGGCGCCAGATAATTTTTAATACAGGTGCTGAGGAAGTGCTAGATCATTGACAGGGGGAGCTGCGCAATTATATATACATAAATACTATTAATAAAGAAGCAGTACTTCTCTTGAGTGGTTTTTATTCAGATGAATAATCATTGGATTCAGGTCAAAAGTCTATCACTTGAACTGGTTTCATCACTTAAGACACTCAAAGTCAGCAGCTTGGCATACTGGGACATGGAAAGGATTAAACATTTAGACTTTCATCAAAGTAAAAAATGTTGGTTTGTCCTTTTTCATCAATGTCCTCAAAAAAGCAGTCTGCAGAGCTACTGTGTCTGTGGGGTGACTGTCTGTCTCTGGAGGGCTGGCAGGCAGGGGCAAGCAGGGCCTGCAGGCACGCAGGCAGGGCAAGGCTAGACCTAATTGTAAAATGGTGAACTTATGAACATGACGCGACCAAAACATGGCTTCCGCCTAACGGGGCGTACACACTGCAGCGACGCGATGCGAGCGACGCAATGCTTTCCATTCATTTTCTATGGAGCCAGGCGAATCGCTTGCGTGGTGCATTGTGGGTAGCGACGCGACGCGACAGAGTTGAGATTTTCTCAACTTTATGCAAATGAGGAGCGATTTTCGCTAGCGATGGCCAATCGGAGTGTTTTCTTGTTTCTCGTAACGTAGCAACCATGGTAAACATTTCTAGCTTTCTAGGTTTCAAGGTGGAGGAGAAACTAATCGTTTGTGTGGCTGCTTACCCAGTCCTGTACGATACATAGCTGTATTCGTACAGAGATGTACATTTTTTTTAAACGATGCAAGGCGCAAGGTTGCCGAAGTTGTTGGTGCTTGTACTTTCAAATTCAGTCTAGTCACATTACGTAACTTCGTTCTGTGGTAACTAGCACTAGCTAGCCTGGCTGGAACCCCCTATCGTATCGACAGATTAGCAGAGACTTTGAGTAATATAATAAAACGTTTTTTAAACATGTCAACGTGTATGTCTATTAAACAGTTTTGTATTTTGTATATAAGTTGTATTTTTATCGATGTTGCGAGTACTTAAACCCAAGTCTGCACACTTGGCCATTACAACTACAACAGTGACTTTAGAGAACTACATTCTACATTAATCTGTTTGAAACGCCCCCGAGCGTGGTGAACTGTGGGAAGGCAAGCGATGGCAAGCGATTCGCGTCGCTGCAGTGTGAACGCACTGTTACGGTGCGTGTCCACTGCAGCGACGCGAATCGCTCGCATCATTTTTATCTCTGTACGAATACAGCTATGTATCGTACAAGACTGGGTAAGCAGCCACACAAACGATTAGTTTCTCCTCCACCTTGAAACCTAGAAAGCTAGAAATGTTGACCATGGTTGCTACGTTACGAGAAACAAGAAAACACTCCGATTGGCCATCGCTAGCGAAAATCGCTCCTCATTTGCATAAAGTTGAGAAAATCTCAACTCTGTCGCGTCGCGTCGCTACCCACAATGCACCACGCAAGCGATTCGCCTGGCTCCATTGAAAATGAATGGAAAACATGTTGTCGCTCGCATCGCGTCGCTGCAGTGGACACGCACCGTAAGCCTATGCGGTCTCCCTGGCGCATAGGCTTATTACAAAGACTTTCACGCCCCAAATCAAAATTCGGAGCCGACAGGTCTGTGGGGAATTGCTTTTTCTCCTAAAGGCTGCCCTCCTCGACCTTTTTGATGAACAATTCGCCGAGATGCAAAATGACTCACTAATTAAAAACACAGAGGAAAAAGGCTAGAGCTATAGTAGCGACTTTTCGAGTTCGGTTTTCCGTCACTTCAGACTCATGATCTAAAGGTCTAAAAGTGCTAAAACCTTCACCATAATTTAAGAGTAGTGTACTTTCACGAAACCAATCATTGATTCTAGCTTAAAATGTGTAAAAATAGGACTTACCGAACGTGGCTGCCTCCAACACTATCAGGCGATTCCAGTTGAAAACAACAATGGCCGCCGAAAAATAATTTATATTTGTAACGGCGAGCTGAGATTGGAAGCAAAATGAAACAGGAGCTAAAAACAGAGGGTGGGGGCTTGGTCAGCACACAATTTCCAGAAAGGATGTGTGTGCGTCTCGCCAAGCTCGCGCATGTGTCAAGTAGGGTGACCACCTGTCCCGCTTTGTGCTGTATCGCACAGCATTTTCAATATGGGACGTGCGGGACAAGGGGTGAAAATGCTGTGCGACACAACGCAAAGCGCGACAGGTGGTCAACCTAGTGTCAAGGGGCAGGATGAGTCTGAGAATTTGGAGCACGCGCGCTGTGGAGCAATTCAATTGAATTCAATCATATATTGACATATCAAGAAAAACAAATTGCGTATGGTACTTCAGAATGATGTCATCTTGAAGGCACAAAGGTTTGAAAACCATCAGTCAACATTATATTTGATTTATTAACACAAAGATATTGTGGCAATGTGGACATTTACATAAATACACTTCTTTCAGCCATTTTGTATTGCATTCCTTATTAAATTTCACCCTATAGAAAGACATGTATTCTACAAATCTGTAAAAAAAAAATCTAGTCGATTGGATCTATGGTTCATGAGGAGAAGGGTTTTGAAGGCTGTACCAAATTTGGACAGTACAGCAAAATCTATCATGGCGGACCTTAAGGGTTCTTGAGGCTTTTTTGTTTCCCATGAGAAACAAGGCATGTATACCAATTTTCAGGCATTTAGGAATAATGGGGCGCTGGGGAAATCACGTAGACTTTGGGCGTGGCTTATAGCGCCACCTATGGGCGTACATGGGCCATTAGCGGTCTGGGAGTAGTGAGTGACCTGGTGTATCATTGGGCCAAATTTGAAAAAAATCGGGTCAAGGACTTTTTTAGCTATTGGGCCATTTAGCGGAGAAATATAATAATAAGAATACTAACAAAAACAATAGGTTCCCTCCTACCGGAGGAACCCTAATAACACACCATACAAAGACCCAATACCATCTATATAACCAGACATGAATTTTCAATTTCAGTTTTCAAAGGCCAAAGCAGAGGTGGGTTTTAAGAAGAGACTTAAAAACAGGCAGTGAAGCACGATTCCCTTTTAGCTTGCACTTTGTTTTAGGCACACTTAGGAGCAGTTTATCGGCTGACCTGAGAGAACGGGTGCGTCTATAGGGATGTAACAGCTCAGAGATGTAGAGGGGGGCAAGGCCATTTAGGCCTTTAAAAGCAAATAAAATAATCTTAAAATGGATTGATATATAGGGAGCCAATGGAGTGAAGATAAAACGGGAAATGTGCGTGTATTTATGTGTTCCAGTTAGAAGACGTGCAGCAGCGTTTTGCAGCGTAGTGCTCACACATTAAAATGTTGTGATACATCTGTAGGCTGTTAGAATTGTGTAATTTTCTCACAGTAAAAGTTAAAGAATATCGTCCGAGGTGCCCTGCACTAGAGCGCAAACTCGGGTATGCAGACTCGCGTTAACAAAACGTTGTCAAACATCGCTTTAACCAGCTACACCACCGAAAAAGTTGATGCGGGTGGAAGGTCTTTATACGTTTATACATTTGTGATATGTAGGCCTATTGTGAACTGGGGGGACTTTATTATTACTAATTATTATTACTGTGACAATGTTGACGAATCATCAACATTTGTTTTCTGGGCACTGTATAGAGTACTTAGTCCTATCATGTTACGTTTCATTTCAATAAAATAACACAACACTCTAAATATGATGTCATTTTCATAAGTGAACGGATTTATAATTATTACAATATGGATTTGGCTAAATAATAATGACTGATGGAAGAAACTCGAGCGATGCCTGGAGTCATGTTGGTTTGAGGTGCTGCTTCTCGGGCAATGTGTGATTTGTCTTTAACAAGAAGCGGTGCCTTCGTTCCCTCTATGGCTCTGGTTCAGAAGAGCGGCAAAACTTCTAACCAGTTTGTGACGTTTGAAGCATTGAACGTCATCAATCACGTGATTATCGTAATTTGATACAAGCTCCAAAACACTTTTTTGAAACTGTGTGTATTGGTTTTGCGACACAAGCATCGATGCGTCAGTGCCATACGTCCCAACCCTACTCTACTGTATTCATTCATTAATAAAGAACCCCCTCTGAAACAAGCTGATTCAAACAACGTGTCAGTATGGAAATCGCTATTCAAACACTACCATCTGCAAACTGAAAATATGCCCCCAAAAACGTAAATATGCTTGAAATCTTAGAATACAACTTTACTGGAAGTGATTATTGTCAGTAACGTCCTTGTCTGAAGACTCTGGGCTCATGTGACCAGCTATCCACGTTGTAAGTAGGGAAAAGTGCATTCAACTTTGTCAGCTTCTCTACTCCCTCTACGTCAGCCTTACTCAATCCTGGTCATTGATCCTGGTCCTTGGGCCTACTGTAGCCCTGCATGATTTTAGATGTTTACATTCTCCAAATGACTGGGTTGTCGAAACCAGTCAAGTTGCTTCCAAGTTGGAAGCAAGATACCACTAATAAGAGTGTCTTGCACCTCCCCTCACCTGTCACTGAAGGTCAGCCACTGTTGCTGTTGCTAGCCAACCTTCACTGAGAGGATTGTTTGAATGCGCCGGAATTGAAAAATGTTTATTGATGTATATTTGAGACCACACATTCGTAGATATAGGCCTACGTTTCAACTATATGGAAACGGATTATGAGGTCGATCAGATTAAATTAGCTAAAACGAGGGGAAATTTTCCCGCATCTGTCCTGTCATTGGGTGTGCTTTGCCTTCGGCAAGGGCACAACCTTTGTTCTCTCACATATATATTATTATTATTTTTCATCTTCATCTCTTCATTGCCACAGCCTAAACTTTGTCAATCTGTTCATGAAAATAATTAATTTCAGCCTAAACCGTACAACGGAACGTTAAATCGAATTCAACCAACGCAATCGCTACCAAGACGAACACAGCAGTAGTCTAGTACTGTACTGTAGTAGAATTTACCGGGGCAGCTTCTCCACACAGGGCTATATCGCATTTTGCGTTGTTACTGACAATGATCGCTACCAGTGAGCTTTTTATGAATGAGCGATTTTCCAGTAAATAAATGTAAAGCTTATTTACGTTTTTGGGAGCATATTTTCAGTTAGCAGATGGTACTGTTTGAATCGCGATTGCATCTTCTACTGCCGGTAACGTCGTAGAATAATCTTCAAAGGGGGTTCTTTATTAATGATGCAATATGAGTAGGCTAAATGCCTGAAAATATCACGAGAAGGGAAAAGTGAAAAGGACGTTTAAATCATAGAGATTAGGTCAATTTTTACACCGGTCTGCCAAATTTATTCGTTTTGATTCAGCTGTGAGGCTGCCTCTTGCAGGGGAAATGAGAAGACATCATATTTCATTCTACACTTCACTCGTATTTTGAGTTGTAAATGAGCAGCAAAAAAAAGATGCTTTTAAATCTATGTAATCTTTATAAATAATAAGTAGGCCCTATGCATTTTTATATAAAATATACAGAAATATCAGTTGTCATTAAAAACGGACCCCTGTGCAACCGACGCAAGCAAGCACACCCTACAATTTCCCCAGAAATTGTACCCTCTCTAGTTTGTTATAGTTTTTAGTGCAGACAGGAGAGAATACCCGTGGCTAGCTACATGGCGTGAAGGTCACTTTGTAACGCTCAGAATGTAGCACTTGTTGGACATAAGCTCAAATATCTCAAAATAAAAGTCCCAACTGGAAAATGTTAGCTGTTTTCACAGCCTTGTAAAGCAGACCTGGAAAATGGAAAATGTTAGCTATTTTCACAGCCCTGTAGAGGAGACCTTCGTGAAGAGATTGGCATACAGTTTAGGATGTGGCATTGAAGTTCAGGTTAGTAGTCAGATTGTTTCACCAATTGAAAAACGAATCTGGGACATTTGATAAGGGGAGTGCCGAAAATGTACTGTCGCCGTTTGGCTTCCTAAACAGCGGTGGAATCCCAAAAATGTTTTACCAGTGTCGCGTACAGTGTTACAGTGAGCTACACGTACAGGTATATAATGATTATTTCACCAACGAATCGTTGACTTGTAATGTCATAATAAATGCTAAAATGAATATGTATTTGTGAAATTTAGTCATTTAGCAGACGCTCTTATCCAGAGCAACTTACAGTAAGTACAGAGACATTCCCCCGAGGCAAGTAGGGTAAAGTACCTTGCCCAAGGACACAACATAATTTGGCAGAGCCGGGGATCGAACCAGCAACCTTCTGATTACTAGCCCAATTCCCTAACCGCTCAGCCACCTGACTCCCTGTTGTGAGGCAGGTTTATTATTTTAACGATTGAAAACAGACCGCTGTTTCCGAAAGTAGCTGTACTAATTATATCAGCGTATATTGTATTGTACATTAGATTTCACAATTGTGTTTTTTATCACAATGTTAAATGAGCAAATTATCACCTCATGGCCTTTGCCTGTGGCATTTTTGCATCTGTCTTGCAGTTTAGGTTGCTAGCTATCTCCCAGAAGTTAACGAACACACGGGGTTTGTGACGTTAGTGACTGTGGCTAGCTAGTTTGCCACCGTTAGCTTCACTTTTCGCCACAGAAACTTAAATTATACCTAAACCGTGCAACGGAACGTAAAATCCAATACAAGCAATGCAATCGTTAATAAGAAGAACAATTTGACACCAACGTTGTCTATGTAATGCAAAAATTGCGGAACGAGTTTTGGTGGGAAAATAAATAATAATAAATATTAAGGCTGTCAAGCGATTAAAATATTTAATCGCATTATTTCATATAGTTAATCGCAAATGTATTACATTTATTTAATCTGATTGCGGAAATCCATCTCACATGTTACCCCAATAAAATATTTCTTTGTGAAATAACATTAAAAGGGTGTACTTAACTTTGAATAACTTGAGGATAACGAGGAAATTGCGAGGGAGTTTTATTCACTCATACTTAGGCTGTACAATATTGAACATACACATATATTTAGGAAATGTAATCTGAAGTTTAACATTATCGAGTGTTGTCTGCCGTATATTACCGGACCGAACGCTGCTGCTGTACGCTGTTGCTGCTATCGCTGCTGCTGCTAGCTGTGTGCTTTGCTTCCATGTGATATTTTAGGCTGGAAGTACTCCGGTGATAACTAAACTCAGCCTGACAATCAGTACACACATTTGGTTTTGTCAACCGGGCAGTCTGGCAACTTGGAACTGAAAGTTGAAATGGAACTGATTGGTTGGTTTACAACGAGTGAAGCTGCGGAGCAAAGACGCAACACGGCCAACAGCACTCACTGAAACAAGAAGGTGGAGCCTTGAAATAAAAACGTACAAAGAAATCTATTGTGTCTACACAACACTGTTTTCAAAAGATTTACTAGATATCATTTGAAATTATTACGTTAGTTGTTTCCCCTTCTGTTGTCGAAGCAAACAGGATTGCCTTAGGTGGGTAACGTTAGCACTACAGCTTAGCAAACAAACTATCGTGATTCAACTCAGCTTCAGTCAGCTCTAGCTATCTTGCTGAAAAATAGATCTGGACAAACATGCATCTTGAATTGTAGATTTACATGACAACACAGGTTATTTATTTGAATGAAACACAGTCAGGAACATGAAATAACGTTAGCCCCATTGCCAATAAACTAGGCTAAATCATCACACATTCTACCTATGCTCTTGCGTTAGCAAGCTAAACTAGTTTACATGCCTACAGTCTAGGTGTTTTCGCTATCTAGCTGTTCTTGCATTCCTTGCAAATCAGCGTTAATAAAAAGCAGATGAGCTAGAGTCTAGATAACATTGACTAGATGGGCATGATGTTTGTCTATACCGTAGCGTAGAAGATCCCTGTGCAGTTCGACCCTCGACACATTTGCGCGAACCATTTCACCAAGGACGGTTTTGAAAACCTTGGACATGTAAAGCAGGATTTACTATGAAGCTGTTGCTGAAAAGAGGTGCGATCCGATCTTATGTTCATCACAACCGCAAGCTGTAGTATGATTTTGTCGGTAACAGTTATTAGCAATGCTAACGTATCCTGTATCTAGCACCTGCCTTTCTCCAGTTCTTTCAAATAGATAATCTAGACAGGCGTTAGCAATAGGCTAGACTGCTATTCGTTTTCTGGCTATTTTTTCGGAAGCTTCCCTTCTGATTCCGACTACAGCTAGTCTAGCTAGAGTCATTTGCTAAGTAAGGTATGTTGATGTGTTTATAAACTTATTTAGCATTCTACCTATGCTAGATACAGGAGACATTAGCATTGCTAATAGGTTAACTGTTAGCGACAAAATCATACTTACAGCTTGCGTTTGTGATGAGCATACGGTTGGAACAGCACCTCTTTTCAGCAACAGCGGCTTAGCAAATCCTTCTTTAAATTGTCCAAGGTTTTCATTCAAAACTGTCCTCGGTGAAATGATTCGAGCAAATGTGTAATTGAGGGTCGAACTGCACAGGGATCTTCTCATAGACAAACATCACAGCCCGTCGAGTGTTTTGTTCCTTAGGAAGACTCTGAAAAGTGTCAGCATTCCCTTTACAGCCTGGAACACTGCATTTACCACCGTAGTCCATTTTCAATATGCTCGAAAAACGTTCTTCTTTGTAATTCTGTGGAAGTACACAGAGCAGCGTGCAGCAAATTTTGGGGAGCGACAAAGCTACAGACCAGAGGCAAAACAGGTGGAGCCCCGTTATGATGTCACAATGGGGGATTTTTCTAAACCGACTGTTTTACAGCAAAAAAAAATTAATTGTGAGATGTACATAGGAAAGAGGTGTCAATGGACTTTGAGGTTCACTGTATGTCCATTTTACCCACTGAACTGTCGTTATTCAACTGTGACAAGGAAAATTCGGTTCTGCATTCAATGACCCCTTTAATAATTTGTTACACAGAACTTTATTGTATTAAATATGAATAAACAATTATTCACACCTTCACAAAATCCCCACGCCAAACCCAAATCACACATTTAACAGCCTATACAAAATGCACACCCCATTCAAGTCCTATCTGCCAGAAACCGAAGAATAGAAATGAGTTCCCTTGTCCTGAGACCTGCTTTCTTACCTGCCTGTTTCTACATCTGTTTGTCCACCTCACCTGCTGCTTCAGCTGGCTCTCTGACAGCAGCATGTGGGATGCCGTCCTCCTCTCCTACTCTTTCTTCAATGCCTAACGAACCTATCTCTTTCTCTCCCTGACCCTGTCTTTCTGCTTGAGCTGCACTGGTTGAAGCCTGAAAATATTGTAAACAATTTCTGCATACATGGAGGTAGCAACGCTAGTGCTAAATAACTATTTAGCTGGTCGGCTCCATGACGTGGAGCTTGTGAGACTGCTCACCAAAAGAACGAAGGGGAACCCACTTGTCTAGCAGATTAAATTCAAAATGGCGGGGAAAAAAATAACGCCATAGAGTATTGTGATTTTGCCTTGATCCAGGGAATCTAATGGTACGGTATATTTGAAAATCGGCCATGTGTCAACACACCTCCAACTTTGACCCGTTGAATGAATGGTGGCGTTAGAGTGCTCCAATGGGAGACATGAAACACACACAGATTCTTGGAATTATCGATAGTGTATGCCTGTGATTCAGCTGGTGATCCGAATGCTGGTTAGTTGATTTGATGTTAGTCTAATTGGAGTTTGAGCACATTTGCTATGTTCAGACAATTTTTGCATCAGTAACACATTAATTCAAGCAACAAAATTCACTGATACTGAAATAAAGTATCCACTTTCTGTTTGCTAGCCAGCATTTCATCCATAAAGAAAACCCTTTAAAATAAACTGATTCAATGTTCTGTCAGCAGTCAGCACTGCTCACCTGTATGGAAGCAAATCGTGACCAAAATTAAAATGCATTTCCAGAAATGCTTTTTCATTTTAAGAATGTGGCTGCATTATTTGACTTATAAATGAAATTAGTAATCAATCATCCTATTTGCATTTTAATTTTCTTCTTCAAGAGTGCTCAATCTTTCACTTAATTAAAATGAAAAAGAAATACACATTTGAGATCTAATTTTCAAAATATGCCCCAGCAAATAGATACCAAAATTAAATTTGAAATGTAAAATTTGAAAATTAAAATGCATTTGCAGAAATGCTTTTTCATTTTAAGAATGTGGCTGCATTATTGGACTCAAATGAAATTAGTAATCAATAATTGGGTGTGCTTTGCCTTCGGCAAGGGCACAACCTTTGTTCTCTCACATATATCTTCTTATTATTTTTATTATTATTTTCCCACCCCCAAAACTCAGTCAATATTTGGCCTACATAGACAACCTAGGTGTCAAAAGTTTCGTCTTGGTCTCGATTGCGTTGCTTCTATTGGGATTTACGTTCCCGTGCACGGTTTAGGCTGAGCTTAAGTTTTTGTGGCGAAAAGTGTCTTCTGTCAACGAAGGGTAGCAGTGCTAGCCTACGTCACTACGTCAGCACACGTTAGCAACGACGCATGGATACAACGTGATAGAGACGTTCTAGCACGCAAATTGGAGCTTGGATTATGAGTGAAAAATGCCAACCCCCAAAATTACCAACCATTGGGTTTTGTTGAGAAAGCAATTTCGAGTGGAACTGCCATCTCTGATTTTTTATTTAGGTTGTGAAAGTCTTTGTAATTTGAGCGAGTGCGGGTCGCCCGTGAGACTGCCTAGGCAGCAGCCATGCAAGCGTCATAGTAGTTTAGTATTTTCGTATTTTTATAGTTCGGTCAATTCTACACCACAAAACAGAAGGAGGGCAATGTTATGACGATATGACTATTGTGAAGACAGCCAGATGGTGAGATTTTAATGTAGTTGCTGTAAAAACTTTTTTTTTGCTACGTGAGAGCCCCGTCAGCCTCCGTTGACGATTGCGTCAGCTGTTGTCGATCTTTGATGAGTATTTTCTTAATTTCGTACCAGGGTCAATTCTACATCAAAAATCAGAAGGAGGGCAGTGTTATAAAGATATGGCGATTGCGAAGACAGCCAGCGCGTCAGCATATTTTTGTGATTTGTGTAAAACTTGGAATTTGAGTGACACCACGGCTTGTTTTGACGTTAGCCTCGGTCAGACTCGGCTCACCCACTGGCAGTGTGTAGTACTGTCTTCAATGCCACAGCTAAACTTGTCAAAAGAAACATTCTCATTTCCGGCGCTTTCAAACAATCAGTGAAATGTGGAGCAACAGCAGCTAGCTTGCCTCTAGCAAACTTATTTTGAATTAGCCATTTCCCCCTACATTAATGTCAAACTTATTAACGTTTTGGGGGGCATATTTTCAGTTAAGCAGACGGTACTGTTTGAATCGCGATTCCATACTGCCAGTGACAACGTTGTTACAGTAGCTTGTTTCAAAGGGGGTTTGCAGCTGTTTCAAAGGGTGTTCTTAATGAAATATGCAATATGAGTAGGCTAAATGCTTGAAAATATCACTAGAAGGGAAAAACTTACAACCGACGCAAGCAAGCACACCCTACAATTTCCCCAGAAATTGTACCCTCTCTAGTTCTATTTGCATTTTCTTCTTCAAGACTGCACATGTTATGCCATAATCAAAAAGAAAACAGAGCGGACATTGCTTTTTCGTTTTCGTGGTCTGCCCACAAAGTACTGCCCATAATTCGAAAACGAAAAAGCAATCTGAGCGGCGCAGCAGAGTGACATCAGTAGCCGCTCTTCTTCAGCTCCCTGCTGACCGAGCTACCCATCTTGTTTGGTAGGGGGCGGTGTGCACATCTGCATTGCATTACATCAGAATCAGAAAGGGTTTTATTCGCCATGAAAGTTTGCACAGACAAGGAATTTACTTTGGCAGGAAGGTGCATACATTAAACATATAGGAATCTTAAAACTTAAATATGTGGACTAACTATACAAAAGGAGCAAAGTCTAGCTAATACTAAGGGGATTTAGAATAAAAAATAAAATAGCCATAATTTACAATCTAACCTAAAAATACATTGCAAATGTGCCGGGAAATTGATTGAATTGCCGGGTCTTTAGAGGACGCATCACAGATCATGGCGCTCCCTCAAATTGTGCAAACACTGTTAGAATTCGCTGAGCAGGTAGAATCTAATAATATATCTGAGTCTGATGCCCGTGACCGAGTAGAACAAGTCATAGAGAGCTTGGCTGCATACTCTGCCGTCACAGATTTACACATTAATGAGGTTGCCATAGTTTAAGGCTGTGGAGCCTCAAATGGGACGAGGACGACCAACCATCAACATCCCGTTCGAGTCTATTGAAAGCTATTTATTAAATGGTTTAAAAATAAAGGAAATAGCGGAGCTGTTCGGCGTAGGCCACTGCCCCCTACCGAATAAGATGGGTAGCTCGGTCAGCAGGGAGCTGAAGAAGAGCGGCTACTGACGTCACTCTGCTGCGCCGCTCAGATTGCTTTTTCGTTTTCGAATTATGGGCAGTACTTTGCGGCTAGACCACGAAAACGAAAAAGCAATGTCCGCTCTGTTTTCTTTTTGATTATGGCATAACGTGCAGTCTTGAAGAAGAAAATGCAAATGCAAATAGAATGATTGATTACTAATTTCATTTATGAGTCCAATAATGCAGCCACATTCTTAAAATGAAAAAGCATTTCTGCAAATGCATTTTAATTTTCAAATTTTACATTTCAAATTTAATTTGCTGGGGCATATTTTGAAAATGTAATCTCAAATGTGTATTTATTTTTCATTTGAATTAAGTGAAAGATTGAGCACTCTTGAAGAAGAAAATTAAAATGCAAATAGGATGATTGATTACTAATTTCATTTATGAATCGAATAATGCAGCCACATTCTTAAAATGAAAAAGCATTTCTGGAAATGCATTTTAATTTTGGTCACGATTTGCTTCCATACACCTGGCCTTATCGACGTTGGCTTGTAAATGACTATACCCAAAAAACTGAATTTGTGAATTGCTAATTGAAAGGTTGGCCAGCAAGTGAGTCCTCGTTTGATGCCTAAAGCAATGGAAATCAGGCTAAACTGTAGTGAGTTGTTTGTGTAGTCTACATGGCCACAATTGTAGCTAATAACCTTCCAGCTATACTGAAAACGATTAACTTTGAATATAGTTTTTCTCTTAGTTAGCTAGCATTTCATTCAAAAAGAAAACCCCTGCTCAACTGGCATTATTATAGATCATAGTCTGCTTGTCTTTAATGAGTTGTCCATGGGTTCTGAAATGGACAACTGCAAAATTACAACTTTGCACAGTGCCCAATTCTCAAGATAATTGTGGGACAAAAAAAAACTGACTTTCCTTGCAATATTAGATAGATTTTGTTTTTACCTTGGAGAATGTTTATTGTTTTTACATTGGAGAATGTTTATTGTTTTTAGTATTTGCATAAGGGGCACTGATGGACTCTCGCAATCTTCTGTGTATTTGAATGTACAGCTTGGATGTAGTCTGCAGTGAAATAAGCATGTTTAGAAAATTATAGGAAAATGACAGGTATATCTTAATACTGTGGTTCATGTCTGCGTATTGAACGGCAGGCGGCATACCAAATGGTTCGATAATATACCGTATACTTTTGCATCCCTATCGTTCCCTGGAACTGTTCCTCAGTGATTGTGCTCAAATCTCTTCTTATTTAACCCGTTATGGAGGGTTGATTCATTAATGCATCCATACACTGCTGTTGACTGAGCTGATCTAATTGTGTGTGCATTTGTGTATGTCGTTCTTTTTGTTTGTCTCCCTTCGTACTTCTCTAGGACATCGAGGAAGGTATGGACGGAGAGCAGGCTGACGAGGAGCCAGTCCCAGAGACTCGTATTGAAGTGGAAATCCCGAAAGTTAGCACAGATCTAGGATCAGACCTGTACTTTGTCAAACTGCCCAACTTCCTGTCTGTGGAGCCCAGGTGAGACGTTCAAGTTCCATAAACCCACTATAGTAATGGCGGTAAACAAGTGTAGGTTTTGGTTTGTTGTTTTAAACATGTCATCTTCCTACCTAGACCCTTTGACCCACAGTATTATGAGGATGAATTTGAGGATGAAGAGATGTTGGATGAAGAGGGTCGGACTAGACTCAAGCTGAAGGTGTGGCTCTCTTAATGGTTTTGTGAAGGATTGCGAATGAGTGGATCTGTATCTACTAGTTTTATTCTCTGGGCAGGTGGAGAATACTATTCGATGGAGAGCGAAAAGGGATGAGGAGGGGAACGAGACACGTGAAAGCAATGCTCGGATCGTAAAGTGGTCTGATGGCAGGTCAGTACATACATAGGTGTACATAGAATAACATGCATAGAATATATCTGAGGTTGAATGTCATAACTGCCAAGCATATGTTAAAATATTAATGATATTACTTTAATTAAATCAGTGTACCAGTGAGTATTACTGATCATTGTGTTACTATTTCATTGCTTTATTCCCCAGCATGTCACTCCACCTAGGGAATGAAGTGTTTGACGTGTACAAGGCCCCTCTACAGGGAGACCACAACCATCTATTTATCAGACAGGGCACTGGATTACAGGGGCAGGCTGTGTTCAAGACCAAACTCACCTTCAGGTAACATGCACACATGAAGATAAATGTGACACACTCTGGTGAAAAGGGCATTCCGTATTTTCTGCTAGGATCATTTGTTTTCCCTTTCTTGCATATTACAAAAGTAAAAATGTTGAAGAAGTCACTTATTATAATATATCACTAAATACAAATAATTTGTTATTGTTAACCTTAAGCTTCCAGTTGAATCGTAGTCGTGTCATGTGTGATGTGATTTGCATAACGATTTGCAGCCGGTTTTCCCTAGGCTACTTATAGTGCGGATCAATGCTCCCCTAATTATCACTAGATTGAGCTTCTTACGCGCTGCCAAGGCAAGGTCGGAAACTGAAGTGGCCTTCGTCAATCTGTCATAAATTTCCGTGTTGATAGTCGGTGACTATTTAATTGGAACGATTGTTGTCTAGGGTTGGGTATCGTTTGGATTTTTACGATTCTGATGCCGAACCAGTACTTTTTAAACGATTCCGATTCCTGAACCGATTCTTGAAAAACTGAAAAATGACATCAAAGAAAGGCTCTTTTATAGGTTTTCTTTTTTGTGTGAAAATTAATTAAATGTAACCATATATTAACGTTTTAAAATACTTAAATATATAATAAGTAAACCTAAGTCACCTAACACACAACTACAATAATTTAACAATAAATAACAGTTACACTATTAACAAGTAACAACAAAATAAATGTGGAGTTGGTATGCTAACTAAACCATCTTCAAACTTTAACAGTTCTTTTGCAGAAAAATTACCACATTTGCCTTCTCTGGAAAGATATGACACCTCTCCTGACTTATGGCATGTACTGCACAGGAGAAAACCTTCTCAGATGAAACATTTGTTGCATTTTGCGATGTTGGAATCCTTGGCTGTGAAATACAGCCACACTTTCGACCGGTTCGCTTTAGGCTTTTTAAATGCACTAAAAGCTAGCTAGCTAACGATAGACTATCAGAGCAAGTGTAATATGTTTACTAGCGATCACGTGCAGTGAATGGTTAATATGCTTTTACGTCTGTTTTGGTGAGCCCAGAGGGAAAATATGGCATTTTAAAAGTAGCCTACATTTACGGTAGCTAACTAACGGTAGACAGAGAAAGTGTTATATTTTTACGTCCGTTTCGGAGCGACAGAGGGAAAATATTTCAGTCGACACATTAAGTGGATTTGCATTCTAATCCGGTCTGATTCATACCGGTTCCATACCGGGTTTCGGTACCCAACCCTATTGTTGTCTAACCCTTCAATCATTCATCAAAATTGAATTTATTATAAAGGATGTCACACACGTTGTGGGTTAGACTGCAGCTGGTCTATAAATGCATAGCCAGAATTGATCAATATATCATGTTCGGCTGACAATGATCACGTTGTTGTCCCGAGTCAAAAGTATAAACACACAGGAACATAAACATTCAATGGTCTGATGGATCCAGTTATCCTGGCAAAACATTTATTGTTCATAATATATTGTGATGGCACGGTCCAAGTAGGCCTATTGAAAATATGAGGCAAGTGAAACTTGTTAGGAAATTCTCAGATTTTCTTTATTACTGTAATATTTGGACTCCAGGTCCCAGTGTGGATCTCAGGTTACGCATGAGCGCATTAGCCTACAGTGCTTCCGAAAGTGTTCACAGCCTTATACCAAAATGGATTCAATTCATTATTCCTCAATTTTACACACAATACCCCATAATGACAAAGTGAAAAAAGTTTGTTTCATATTTTTTATAGATTTGCAAAACTTATGAACGAAAATATAACATAACATTTACATAAGTATTCACAGCGTTTGCTGTTGAATGGGGAGCGTCGGTGCAAAGCCTTTTTCAAATCAAAATGTATTTGTATAGCCCTTTTTACACGCAAGCATGTCACAGAGGGCTTCACATACGCCCATAGAACTGCCCCTCAACCAACCTAAACCCTCAAGGAAGACAAGGAAAAACTCCCATAAAAACTCACTGCAGGAGAAAAAATTGAAGAAACCTTGGGAGGAGCATTTCAGTGAGGGATCCCCTCCTCCAGAGACGGTTGGTGAAAGAGAGGAGCAGAACACAGGCTTAACATAGTCATACAGCAGGGAAGTGTCAATGGGTTTTGAAACATCAAAAGCCATTGTTCAACTTGGTAGATGTAGGAAGGGACCGGGAAACTCGCTGTTGCCCGTCATGGAGACTGGTTTCCAGTTGGCGACCAGGTCCAGCGTTGGCAAACCGACGACCAGGCAGGTGCTGACAGCTCAAACCCCCACACCGCAGGGGATGTGTGGAGGGGGGACAGAGAAAAGAGAGCAGGGATTAGAGAATGCCAGGAGCAGCTAACAGTTACAGTCATATTAGAATGGAATCCCCACCGGTCAAGTGTGGACTAGTGCAGCAATTTAGCAGAGCAAAAAAAGGGTATTTGATGCAGCCCTAGACACTAAGACAGCGCCAGCCCCCCTCGGTTGGAACATGAAATCTGTTCCAGGGGAAAGAACTCTAAAATAAGTTATATTTATAGAATAAGGGTGAGAATGCTCCACTAGTAACGGAAACTATAACAATATACAGTAACAGGTTTACTTTATTTGTAAAATCTAGATGGGGCAACGTGAACATATATAAGCTTTAATTGAAATGTAAAAGTTAAAAAAATGTTCAGACCTCTCCAGAGATGTTCAAGTCTGGGCTCTGTCTGGGCCCCTCAAGGAGATTCACAGAGTTCTCCCAAAGCCACTCCTTTGTTATCTTGGCTGTGTGCTTAGGGTCAGTGTCCTGTTGGAAGATTAACCTTCTCCCCAGTCTGAGGTCCAGAGCACTCTGGAGCAGATTTTCATAGAGGATGTCTCTATACATTGCCGCATTCATCTTTCCCTCAATCCTGACTAGTCTTCTACTTCATGCTGCTGAAAAACATCCCCACAGCATGATGTTGCCACCACCATGCTTCACTGTAGGGATGGTATTGGCCAGGTAATGAGCGGTGCGGTGAGTCATTCAGGTGCCTTTTGTCAAACTCCAGGCTGTCATATGCCTTTTAGTTGTATGGCATCCCTCTGGCCACTCTACCATACAGGCCTGATTGGTGGAGTGCTGCAGAGATGGTTATCCTTTTGGAAGGTTCTCCTCTCTTCACAGAGCAACGCTGGAGCTCTGTCAGAGTGACCATCTGGTTCTTGGTCACCTCTCTGACTAAAGCCCTTCTCCCCCAATACCTTAGTTTGGCCGGGCGGCCAACTCTAGGAAGAGTCAAGGTGGTTCCAAATTTCTTCCATTTACGGGTGATGGAGACCACTGTGCTCATTGGGACCTTAAATGCTGCAGACATTTTTCTGTACCCTTCCCCAGATCTGTGCCTAAAGACTAGGGCTGTCCCCGACTAAGAGTTTCTTTGCTCAACCAAGACTCAACTGAACACTTATGTAAATCGATTAATCTAAATTTGAAAGAAAAGAAAAAAAATCTATAAATGTCCCAATGTTTTTCATCTAACCATTTTTCAACCCAACGCGTGTTAACATGCATTAGCGAAGTAGGCCAACTTACGGTTTTCAAATGGTAGGCCTACATCATATTCAACGTTGAATGTGGAATATAAACCGTTGTTGGCAGAGTGTGCATTCAATATGTTTTGAGTCACCAGGTACTTTGATGAAATACTTCCATACCACATTATTTGCCTAAAGGATTAGTAACACCAACTGTAGACAAAGTATGGTAGAGATTGTAGTTAGGCTAACAGCTACAATTGTGCTCAGGTGCAAAAAAACAAAACAAAAGGGAGATTAACGAAAAGGACAACAGTAACACCTTTTTTTTATTTATTATTATATATTTTTTGAGTTGCTTTATTTGTCTTAAAGGGGTGATTGACTGAGTTTTGGGGGTATTTCACACTGTTCCTTAAGGTCTCCGAATAGGGTATGTAACATTGGTTGGGCTGAAAATGGCCCGGGTGCGGGTGCTGTTCTATGCCCCTTTATACATCCAGTGAAATTTTCCCGGGAAAAAACGCTAGGTTTTCTCCTTTTATGGTATGCTCATGAATATATACATGAGCTGCGCGCTGATTGGTTGGTTTACAACGAATGAAGCTGTGGAGCAAAGACGCAACACTACCAACACTCACTGAAACATGAAGGTGGAGACTTGAAATAAAAACTTACAAATAAATCTATTGTGTCTACACAACACTGTTTTCAACAGATTGACTAGATATCATTTGAAATGATTACGTTAGTTGTTTCCACTTCTGTTGTCGAAGCAAACAGGATCGCCTTAGGTTAGGGTGACCAGACGTCCGGATTTAGGCCGGACAGTCCGGATTTTCAATGCCCTGTCCGGCGTCCGGCGCAGGATCAAGCCAAACACATGTTTGTCCTCCTTTTTGGAGTTGCACTGGGCCCTAAAGAGCCGCGCTCTAGAATATTTTGCTGGAACGCAGTCTAACAAATGATTGGCTTAAAGCGGTGTCTGATTAATATCTGATAGGCTTAAATTAGGTTCTAACCCTATATCATTGGTTAAAAACTTAAACAAGGCTCCATGTGCTGGCTACGTCATACATACGCTGCTGTCTACATTGACAGAACGACCGTTAATACATTTACAGAACGACCGTTAACACATAGAAGAAACATGCCTAAACATCAGACGTCGTTCAACCCAGAGTGTTGGGCAACTGCACAGATAATGCTAGTTCTGCCGGGCACTCTTCCTTGACATAATATTTTGCTCCGAACACAACAACAACAGCTGATGATAAAAAAAATGGCTGCTGAGCTGACCAAATTATATATTTTAATTTCTATTACAATTGAAATAGTTTGGGGAATGTCTTTCTTATTTATCTTTTGACTAACTTGTCTCATGTATTGAAGTATTGGATTTGTATTCAAATTACAAATGTTGACTTAGGCCTACTAAAATGACTAATGTTATTGTCTTAATTTCATCCTAATGACCCCCCCCCCCCCCCCAACAACTTTTTGGGGTTGTCCTCCTTTTTGACCCAAGTGTCCTCCTTTTCAGGGTCATGCTTCTGGTCACCCTACCTTAGGTGGGTAACGTTAGCACTACAGCTTAGCAAACAAACTATCATGATTCAACTCAGCTTCAATTAGCTCTAGCTATCTTGCTGAAAAATAGATCTGGACAAACATGCATCTTGAATTGTAGAATTACATGACAACACGTTTTATTTCATTGAATGGAACAGTCAGGAACATGAAATAGCGTTAGCCCCATTGCCAATAAACTAGGCTAAATCAACACATTCTACCTATGCTCTTGCGTTAGCAAGCTAAACTAGTTTACATGCCTACAGTCTAGGTGTTTTCACTATCTAGCTGTTCTTGCATTCCTTGCAAATCAGTGTTAATAAAAAGCAGATGAGCTAGAGTCTAGCTAACATTGACTAGACGGGCATGATGTTTGTCTATACCGTAGCGTAGAAGATCCATGTGCAGTTCGACCCTTGACACATTTGCGCGAATCATTTTACCAAGGACGTTTAGAAAACCTGGGACAATGTAAAGCAGGATTTGTTGCTGTTGCTGAAAAGAGGTGCCTTATGTTCATCACAACCGCAAGCTGTAGTATGATTTTGTCGGTAACAGTTATTAGCAATGCTAACGTATCCTGTATCTAGCACCTGCCTTTCTCTAGTTATTTCAAATAGATAATCTAGACAGGCGTTAGCAATAGGTTAGACTGCTATTCGTTTTCTGTCTATTTTTTCGGAAGCTTCCCTTCCCCCGACTACAGCTAGTCTAGCTAGAGTCATTTGCTAAGTAAGGTATGTTGATGTTAAGAAACGTATTTAGCATTCTACCTATGCTAGATACAGGAGGCGTTAGCATTGCTAACTGTTATCGACAAAATCATACTTACAGCTTGCGTTTGTGATGAGCATACGTTTGGAACAGCACCTCTTTTCAGCAACAGCGGCTTAGCAAATCCTTCTTTAAATTGTCCAAGGTTTTCATTCAAAACTGTCCTCGGTTAAATGGTTCGAGCAAATGTGTAATTGAGGGTCGAACTGCACAGGGATCTTCTCATAGACAAACATCACAGCCCGTCGAGTGTTTGGTTCCTTAGGAAGACTCTGAAAAGTGTCAGCATTCCCTGTGCAGCCTGGAACACTTAATTTACCACTGTAGTCCATTTTCAATATGCTAGAAAAATGTTCTTCTTTGTAATTCTGTGGAAGTACACATAGCAGCGCGCAGCAAATTTTGGGGCGTGACCACGGTACAGACCAGAGCCAAAAAAGGTGGAGCCACTCAGTGCTAGCCTACGTCACAGCGTCAGCACACGTTAGCAACGACGCATGGATACAACGTGCATAGATGTTGCACGATACAGCGAGTATCGTGCCGTGGTGTACTAACAGCATCATACATGTACATTTAAGCTAATCAAGACTTCCATGTACAGTAAGTAATGTAATGCTGTGACGTAGGCTAGCACTGAGTACCCTTTGTTGACAAAAGGCACTTTTTGCCACAAAAACTTAAGTTCAGCCTAAACCGTGCAACGGAACGTAAATCCCAATAGAAGCAACACAATCGAGACCAAGACGAACATTTTGACACCACCGTTTTCTATGTAGTCCAAATATTGACTGATCCTTAGGGGTGGGAAAATAATAATAATAAGATATATGTGAGAGAACAATGGTTGTGCTCGCCGAAGGCGTGAGCACACCCAATAACAAATTCCAGTACAATCAGAAATTTACCGAAAGTAGTAATGCCCTGATAAACTGAAAGGGACCTGGTTGGCTGGCTGTGTAGATTTGTCTGTTTTCAAGGAGGGTCTAGCATCAGTCTCATGTTCAATGTTTTTTTTATATCCAGGGACAATTTAATTTGTGTGTCTCTTTTTCTAGGCCCCACTCCACAGACAGTGCCACCCACAGAAAAATGACTCTGTCTCTGGCTGACCGTTGCTCCAAAACTCAGAAAATCAGGATCCTGCCCATGGCCGGACGTGACCCGGAGTCCCAACGCAATGAGATGATCAAGGTCACATACACACACATACCACTTTTGTCAGTTCTACAGATCCTGACGATCGTACTTCCACTTGCAACAATGTCAAAATCTAAAGCACAGAATTGGATACTCAGTCTACACAACCACCAGGTGGCACATGGGAGGATGTAACTGAACAGGACTGACCAAACATTCATTTAGTTCAACAAGATATATTTAATATACACATCTTATGAGAGCCATATTGTTAAGACGGTTGCGTTTATGTCAATCCCATTGAATCCTAATGGTGCATTCAGACATGCAGCGGCGCAGCGCTTGGAGTCCTTGTGTTGCTTGTGTTTTAAGATCACCGTCTGGCTCCTCTGTGTTCACACATAGACACACCCAAACACAGACACCGTTTGTGCACATGCTCGCAAAGAGCATGTGCACAAACACAGGCACTCTATTTTGCTCTCTTTTTGTCCTGTCACATAAGGACCTCTGCATGAATTGTTCCATGTGAGGTCCATTTTGTCAAGTTGCAAGTACCATGTTATGGCAACTGCTTAAATTTGCACTACACATTATGTACTTTGTAACAATAGCTGTTTTATCTAAATGTTTTTTGTTGTTTTCTAATAGGGTAAAAGAAAATCTAGTTTTTAAATGCAAATGCAAACATATCGAGATATGTATCGAATATTGTAAACATTTTGACAATATCGAGATATACATTTTTTTATATATCGCCCAGCCCTAGTGTGAGTGTTAACAAAGTTTGAAGCTACATGCAGCTAGCTAACTAGTTCAGTAGCTTGCTTGCATTGTCTGTTTTATAATAAACATACGAAAGGGTGGTGATAAGACTGGCTAGCTATTGTTTTTTAATCTTGATAATCATACAAAAATGTATCACACTGCTCAGGGACGATAAGTGACGGCAAGAATATGGACACCTGTGTAGGGTTTTTAATATTGGCCAAACGACCAAAACTATTCCCCTAGGTTTAAAGGAAGGGTAAACTGAAGCTTTATAAATACTCTGACTCCTCCAACCTTGTCCCAACATCTGGCAGCCATGGGCTCCTCTAAGCAGCTGCTCTGAAATTAAAATAATTGATGCCTAAAAAGCACGAGTCTAAAACAATAGCAAAACTTTTTCAGGTAGCCGTTTCCTCAGTTCGTAATATGAATACGAATTACAGTTAACATATGTATAACATTTATTTTATTTATAATTGTCGAAATACTACAGTTGTGTCACGGAATGTAGTTCAGTTTTTTTAGGCAACACATTTGTTGTTTAAATCTCTTGTCAAAGATATGTGAGATATCTTGAGATATGCAAACCACAGACACATGCATACACAGAGATTCCTTTATCGTTTTGTTTTTCAGAATACCTTTTCCACAACAGTTTAATAGATTTGTTTAACTGCAGTGTGATCAATTACCAGCGTAGTCGATGCTAGGTGGTTAGCTACGTGCTAGGGAAAACATTGATGTTCAATGTTAATAACAATCCAAATAGGCTATATTAGGTATTATACTGATATTCTCGATTGTAACTTGGAATGTACCGTATTTTTCGGAATATAAGCCGCATTTTCTATAAACTGCACCCAACCAGAATGGGTGCTTTGTGTTTGTAAATCTGAGTAGGCTATAAACCACATTGAAATATATGCCGCACTTGACACGGGAACAATGATACCAAGCAATGCACGAGTATAGGCGATCTTACAGCATGCCGTTGTGTAACACATTTCGAAAACAAAAGTAAGTGCGTAATGTATGTTTTCTCTTGCCTGGGAATAAACTAATATTTACCTTTTAGACAGGTATTTCCGACGGTCCCCAAAGCATAAGTTATTTTTCCGAAACGGTAGCTAGCTAGCTTTAGTTAGCTTCCGGGCTAAGTTTGCTAGCATAATAGCTAGCAAAAAATGTGTTTCTACTGTGCTATAAGCCGCATCGAAATATAAGCCTGACAACCACAAGAAAAATGTTAAATCGGGGTATAAACTGCGGCTTTATTTCCGAAAAATACGGTAATGCAACGTCTGCCATTGTTTATGTTGTGCTTTGCAATTGCGTTGCTGTGAAAATTGAAGGATCTAAATTCTTTGTGTCTATTCCAATATGTAATGATGGTATTCAATGACACAAGTCTGTGTTCTAGAAAGAGTGGTCTGGAGCCGCAGAGGTCCGATAATATCATCTTTAATGCAGAGCTCTGGGGTTGTCTACGTTTTCCTACCCGCAACAGAGTTTGGGTTGGTTCACAAAGTCCAAATGGCTATCTTTCCCTCCCCAGCATATATTATACAGTGCAATTAAAACACAAAGATGAAAAGAGGGTTGAGCTTGTTCTCTCGTGCATCAGGGAGTTGTTCTATACGCGTCCCACCTGCTCGGGTGCCGTCTCCACCCGGTTTCAAGGTTGTTTCTGAAAATGAAGAGATAGAGACATAAAATACAGCCTTTTTCCCACACTCTTTCCCACGAGTCGAAACTCGTCTGGATTGTTCCTCTTTCTCCGCCCGCACCCCTGACTCCCCGTCCTGTGTGAGACACAATGTTTAAGCCTGAGCACACTTCTAAGTTCATAAGACAGAACTTTAATAAGCACAATATATTCTTTAAAATGTTGACTTGTACAGTGATGTATTACTTTGACACTTTAGTGGCTCTATATTCCGTGGAAAATCAAACCAGTTCTTCTTAAACCAACTCAGAACCAGCACTAGCCCCGGCTCTAAACTAGCACACTGTTGGAAAAGGTGTAAGGGACGTGCTCGCTCTCTGTTGCTAGTGTGAATCTTTTTCCTGTGAGCAATGATCATATTTTGATTTGACAGTTTTACTACAGATGTCATTTATCTCCTCTTCTTGTTCCATGCAGAAGGAGGAAGAACGCCTACGTGCGTCTATTCGCAGGGAGTCCCAGCAGAGAAGGATGAGGGAGAAACAGCATCAGAGGGGGCTGAGTGCTGGATACTTAGAGCCTGATCGCTATGATGACGACGAGGAGGGAGAGGAGGCCATCAGCCTAGCAGCCATCAAGAGCAAATATAAGGGAGGGGGGGGGCTTAGGGGTGAGGACACACACAGTCACAAACTTCATTTTAGGAATGCTGTAAACCCCAGTAGAATGATGCACTGTGGTTATTGTTTGTTAAATGCAAATCTAATAAGTTAAAGCCTAAGTCTACATCTTGCAAAATCATCTTTTTCAATCTTAAAACCTGAATTCAAAATTGAATACATTTAAATATGTCATATTCATCTGTATCCCTATTAACACATCATTGCATATTGATGACACCACTTAGTACATGTAAAGTAGATTCTTGAAAAATAGTTATTGGATGACTGTCAGATCTTCGGCCCAATAGCATCACCCAACTATTGGTATTGTCACTCTTCCATGATTAGGCAAATAAATATTTCACTGTGTCTCTGATAGTTCCACATGGAACTATCTGTCTAAAAGTAATCAAGGTTCTGAAGTAAACCAGCACAAACTAGTTTACACTTAAGATATTACTTAAAATATTAACCAAAATTATCCTGCGTCTCAAATTGCAGTTTACTTTAAGAAATACAATTATTGTTGAGCATAGCATTCCATGATGGGGTGCATTGCCTGTTGTTTTCTTGCTTTGCTACCTTGGAAGAAGATACTTAAGGCGCCATGAGTTTGGTGATGCTTATTGCTCAACCTAACTGTCTGAAATCAGTCTTCAGAATTTAAATCAGTCTTCACACTTGAATTGCCTGAATTCAGTCTTCCTAGAAATCAGTGCCTGCAAAAAATATTTTATATTTAATCGGGTGTGCATGCATATGCAAATAATAATTTATTTGGATTACATTTGATGTGCAGACAAAATCATGCACTCTATTTGTCAAATTGGTTTGTAGGCAGGTATGAATCATGAACATTATAGGTATTGTATATATTTTTTACATCTCAAACTCCTACTCCCCCCCCCCCCCCCCCCCCCCCCAAAAAAAAATACTCACCCTACAGAGGAGCGAGCAAGGATTTATTCGTCTGACAGTGATGAGGGCTCAGATGATGACAAGGCCCAAAGGCTTCTGAAGGCCAAGAAGCTGGACAGTGACGAGGTAAGATGAGCAGAGTGCAACACTACCACACTACAACAGCAGGGGGACACTGAGGCAGGGATAGCCGGGACTATTCAGAACAGGAGTTGTACTGTGTTGTATACAGGCTCACTGCTTGGCCAGGGAGAGTTACGCTACATGTCCACTACAGCGTTTTTTAACGCTCTGCACCGCTTGCCTTCCCACAGTACCCCACGCTCGGGGGCGTGTTAGACAAGTTACTACAGAGTTGTAGTTCTCTAAGGTCACTGTTGTAGTCATGGCCAAGCGTGCAGACTTGGGTTCATGTACTCACAATATCGATCAAAATACCACTTTTACACAACATTTGTGTAAAAATACAGAATTTTTACTAGTGCAAGATTACAGTAGAATACATGTTACACCACCGGTCACTCAACCAGTCGTTTGTAGGCTGGGCTATGGAGCTAGCAGTGGCACACAACAGTCACGTAATGTGACGAGACTGAATTTAAAAGTATAAAAACACACCAGGGACACTGACAACATCGGCAACCCTGCACCATGCATTATTAGTTTAATGTAATCTTTAAATTCAGGCTTGTCACATTAGTAACTTTGTTCTGAACAGAACTGGATGTGCAGACACATACGAAAAGTTTCTCCTCCATCTTGAAATTGTAAAACTTAGAAATGTTTATCATGACCAACGGTTGCTACGTTACAAGAAACCAATCCGATTGGCCAACGCTAGCGTTTAACGGTCTTCATTTACATAAAGTTGAGAAAATCCAACTTTCAACGCTCTGCTCTGCTCGCCTTCCCACTATGCCCTACGCGAGCGTCAACGCACGGTTTCATTGAAAATGAATTAGAAGCCGACGCCACGCGCCGCCCGCTCCGCTTTAGTGGGCAGGACACGTACCGTTATACTCCTTGCTCTTCAAATGTGGTGGAACAGTGAATTCCAGACCCCAGGGGGCACATTTATAAAGCATTCAACAATAGTGTTGCCATGAAAACACAATCAAACTGTATAACTCGGAAGTCACCCCGCTATTTAAATTGTAATAGTGATGTGTCTGTGTGATCGGGACCTAATCTGCATAAAGTAGGAAACTCATATTAGAATTTCCCCATGACCTGGCAGGAAATGGTGACAGGCAAAGATGCAAGGGAGACCAAAGATAATCTCTCTCCCTCTCTGCAGGAAGGAGAGAGCTCAGGAAAGAGGAAGATTGAGGATGATGAGGAAACTGCCACCAAGAAGGCCAAGAAGTATGTAATCAGCGATGAAGAGGAGGAAGATGATGAATGAATGTTTTTTTTTTTTTTTTTTACATATTGCCACTGTGCTGTCTATTTGGGCTGTATACGCTGCAGTTTTGGAATATTTTCCATGGATGACCTGAGTGCCTGTGTTTGTGTAACTAGTGCAACTAAGGATGACCTGTGTGTCTGTAGCTATGTGCAACTGAGGTAGGAAATAAAGAGTAACCAAAATGTAGAAGTCCTTTTTAATGATGCTAAAATCAATCCTTCTTTCAAACTTTAACTTTTAAGGTAGAGACAGATTAAGGTGGGGGGATTAAATAGTCTAAAGGCGCAAACAAGGAACCCAGAGACAACGGTATACCAGAATAAAAAAAAATTAAGCAACTTTGGTGTCTTCCTCATGCAATTAATCCAGAAGTTGGGGGGACCGTTTCCACCATGTGGGTGTAGTAATTGCAGAATTAAGTGGCTAGTGCCTATATGATGGATATATCCACCATGAAAAATCCATATAATTTTACTACTACAGCAAGTGAACAGAACATGCTAACTGACACGAGTGCTGCTGCAGCTGTGTGCATTAGGCAGATGTGATACGGAAGCAAATTGCTCCTCACATGCAACAACCTACAATCCAACAAAACCACCCCCTCTCCCAAACAAAAAACTCAAACAAATGTAGGAATGCAAATTTAAAACTAAAATGTCAAATGCAATAACTATTTTCTCCTTGTTTCGCTCAAAGACTCAAAACACAATTTAGCCAGAACCACCAGATGTGACAAGAGGCTGTCAACTGTCCAGAAACTTTGCAGCGCATTAAAGTCTATATCTAATATCTAATGGCCCACATACGGCAATAGATGGCGCTATAAGCCACACCTAAAGTCTACGTGATTTCCCCTGGCCCCATTGCTCCAAAATGCCTGAAAATTGGTATCTATGCCTTATTTCTCATGGGGAACAAAAAAGCCTCAAGGACCCATAAGGTCCGCCATGATAGATTTTGCTGTACTGTCCAAATTTGGGACAACCTTCAAAACCATTTTCCTCATGAACTATAGATCCAATCGACTTGAAATGTGTTACAGATGTGTAGAATACATGTCCTTATATAGGGTGAAATGCAATACAAAATGGCCGAAAGGGGTGTATTTATCAGGGTTCTTGCAGGTTTCAGCAAGTCAAATTTAAGACCTTTTTAAGACATTTTAAGACCATAAAGATTGAAATTTAAGACCTACACGACGCATTACCCCAAAAAATATTCAAATCAAAGAAATTCTGAAAAAATACAATGAATTCAGTCATGAATTCAATTGTATTTTATCAATCCATAAATTGACATTGTTTCTGAAATAAACCCTTCAATCCTGCCCTATTCAGTTTATGTTGTAATGTGAAGAGTTAAATGAAAAAATCCAGTTTTGTCACCCTATAAGAATTTCGCTGCCTCCGTTGTTGGGAGGAAAATGCTATGCAGCTAGCTCTGTGATTGGTGGTCCAGCTATGAATTTTACAGAGGGCCGCTTGATAGAAATTCAATGAAAGACTAATTTCCATTGACAGTAACATTGACCAATCATATCTTCCCTCTAAATGGGTGGGCCTTGTTATCGCTAACTTTATGACAAGTTCCGCCCGCTGTGGGAACGGAGAAACGCGATCACAAGCCTAATAAACTAGCTAGCCTGTTTCGTTCACTTCACAATTACTTGTGAAGTGAACGAAACAGGCTAGCTAGCTGCGAGTAACGTTCCCGCTAGTGAGGAGGACATTGTTTCACATTTGTTATGCACCGTTTTCTAGGTAAACTTTTAATGAGAAGTTGGAGTTAATCGAGAAAGGAAGACCTACACCAGAACTTAATTTTGTGCAGAAAACCAAAGCTTTTGAGAGCCTAACTATATGCTATAGTGTTGTGCAGAATGACCGGTCAATCTGTAGGTACCAACGCAACGTCATTGTGCACAATTACGTGAATAGTGCCGCAAGGGCTGGCTCAAATAGTGCTTAATGACCAACACAATTTCATGTAGGCCTTAATGCTGTGCTCGCTGTATCTTGTGTTTTTTTCCCGACGAGTATTTTAGGTCAGAGGGCCAAGGTTTAAGAGTCACGGTTCGCTACTGGTCCGAAACATAGTTGTTCCCCAAACGAGACTCCCCACACCCAACTTCCCGACCAAATTATTTTGTGGGCGGGGATAAATTGGGCTGGCAGCCAGGCTAGCTTACACTGACAGAACCAGCAGAATTCAGTGCACTGAAAGTACCCGGATGACGCACTGCAAACGGTCAAAAAATGCAGTGTACAACGATGGACACTACTCGCCCTAAACGGGCGCCATATTGGCTACGTAGCGGAAGAAGAGGAGCAGCTTTTCATTTCATTTCTAAAATAATGGCCGACGAAATGACTCGCGAGCAGATTCGCCTTAGATTCGCGGGTGTCACAATCAGATTTGCGTCCGTCACTTCCTGCCAAGTGGTTAACTTAAGTGTTCCATTTGAGACAGCACTACTCAGCGACGGAGTGCACTACAGATGGCAGTGCACTGTATTGCAGTGTACTTAGTGAAGTGCGCGGTAGTAGACACAGCCACAGTCTCAAGTCTCAACGTCATCAAAGAGTTCATCAACTAGTGCCGCAGCCGTCATGGCCTGCGCTAAGGCGGAAGCAGCAAAAACAAGAGCTTCGTTTGCAAAAAAAGAAATTAAAATGAAGCTAGAGAAAGCTAAAATAGAGGCTACGCTAGAAATGTTGAACATTGAGAAAGAAGCAGCTGCTGCAGTAGCAGAAGCAGAAACTCTAGAAGCAGCCGCAGACTTCGGTAACGAGAGGCGCAGCTGCACTTATGATCTTCATTTTAAACCTCATGATGCAACGCACCTCATCTTATGTGCAATGCCTCCCTAAATCAAATACCCAGTCCATCCCAGAAATAGAAGCCATCTTCGATAAAGGGCTAATACAAGACACATCCTCCGACCCACCTCTTGTAAACGACACCATAACTTCACACCTCACTCCATGGAACAATACTCCAATCAGCCCTTCACCAGTTGACAACATTCACATGCACAAATCTGCAAATATGCCACTGCTCCATACCACAGCATCCCTGCATGTAGGCGAACGACAAGAAGGTGATAGTGAAAATAGGCACGCATCCAATGTACAATACCCTTCAGCTAGCCCTCAGTGTCACCATGAATGGTCATGTCATTCACAAGAAAGGCAGGGCATGACAGACTTTGTTAGGTTCTTTGCGAGACGTGAATTAGTCTCTACGGGCCTCCTTGCCTTCGACGATCGCCCTGAGAGTTACAGAGTCATTTCTAAATGCCATTAGGGGGCTAGATCTGTCACCTTCAGAAGAAATGGACCTACTTGCAAAGTGGCTCGGATCCGAGTCTTCTGATCACGTGAAACGTATAAGAGCAGTTAACGTAAACCAACCAGAAAGAGGCCTTAGAATGGTATGGAATAGGCTCGAGGAGTGTTACGGTTCTCCCAAGGTCATCAAAAGTGCTCTATTCAAAAGACTTGACGTCTTCCCCAAAATCTCCAATAAGGATTACCCCAAACTGAGAGAGCTTGGTGACCTACTGATGGAGCTTCTCACTGCCAAGGCTGAAGGAGATCTCCCTGGTCTCACCTTCTTAGACACGTGTAGAGGTATTGCCCCACATAGTCCTAAAGATACCCTACAATCTCCAAGAGAAGTGGATCTACCAGGGCTCAAAGTACAAGCAGCAGCACAATGCCCCTTTTCCCCCTTTCTCTTTTTTTGTGGACTTTATCTGCAATGAAGCAAGAACCAGGAACGACCCTAGCTTTGACCTCACCATGTCTACTGTAGGTCCCCCTAAACCAGAGAAGCCTCCCCCAAAGCACAACAATCAGAGAACATCTATTTCAGTCCATAAAACCTATGTGTCCCCCAGTGGGTCGTTCCACCCATCAAACACCCCAGCCAACATTAATGGAATACAGAGAACAAACAACGAGTATGTTAGACAGTGCCTGCTGCACAAGAAACCTCACTCTCTCCAGAAGTGCCGTGGCTTTCGGATGAAACCTCTGGAGGAATGCAAAGCTTTCTTAAGGGAAAATAGCATTTGTTTCAGGTGCTGTGCATCATCAACGCATCTTGCAAAGAACTGTAAGATGGATGTACAATGCACAGAGTGTAATAGTGAAGGGCACACCACAGCTCTCCACCCTGGACCAGCCCCTTGGATTTCTACAGGCCATGCAACAGAGCATGGCGGGGAGAGAGACGACAGCTCGTTAGCTGATGTTACGTCAAAATGCACTCAAGTCTGCAGCAGAGGTCTCAGTGGCAAGTCATGTTCAAAGATCTGCCTCGTAAAGGTGTTTCCAGCTGGCAGCAAAGAGAAGTCTGTCAATGTTTATGTTATCCTAGATGATCAAAGCAACAGATCATTGGCCCGCAGCGAGTTCTTTGATCTCTTCCAAATAGAAGGCCCCAGCTCACCATACTCTCTCAAGACGTGCTGGAGTAATTGAAACAGCTGGCAGGAGGGCCAACGGCTTCCAAATTGAGTCCTCCGATGGCCAGACGTGTCTTACTATGCCCACACTCATTGAATGCAATCAAATCCCAAACGATCGGTCTGAAATTCCTACTCGTGAGGCTGCTCTGTACCACACTCACCTGAGAAGCATAGCTCACCAGATTCCCGAGCCTGATCCAAAGGCTCCCATCATGCTTCTCATTGGAAGAGACATGATACGGGTCCATAAAGTAAGGGAACAAATCAACGGCCCTCACGACTCTGCCTATGCCCAGAAACTTGACCTCGGATGGGTCATTGTAGGAACTGTATGCTTGGGAGGCGCTCACAAACCAACCACTGTAAACACCTACCTCACCCACACGCTGGAAAATGGTCGTCCTTCCCTGTTTCAGCCCTGTCCCAATCGCTTCGTAATAAAGGAAAAACTTGACAGCGCTCGACAATCCCTCCACTGTGAACAGTGTAACAGTAACACATCTTCCTGCGACAACGAAGAAAGTCATTTGGGGTGCATGGTCTTTCAGAGAACCAAGAGAGACAACATGTTAGCCCCCTCCATTGAAGATGATGCCTTCTTGCAAACCATGGAAAAAGGGTTCCATAAAGACGAAACAAACAGCTGGGTGGCTCCACTGCCTTTTAAAGCCAAAAGACGCAGCCTACCTAACAACAGAGCACAGTTATGTCATCGCCTCTCCTCTCTCAGACGAAACTTCGATCGGAAACCAGAAATGAAAGACAATTTCCTGTCATTCATGGATAAGATCTTCCTAAACAAACATGCTGAATTGGCACCACCTCTAAAATAAAATGAAGACTCTTGGTATCTTCCAACCTTCGGTGTATACCATCCAAAGAAGCCAGGACAGATTCGGGTGGTATTTGACTCCAGTGCCCAGCACGAGGGAGTCTCTTTGAATAATGTCCTCATGACAGGACCAGACCTTAACAACACCCTTCTAGGAGTGCTTATCCAGTTTCGCAAAGACGCTATCGCCATTACAGCGGATATCCAACAAATGTTTCAGTGTTTCATGGTCAGAGAACAGGATAGGAACTTTTTAAGGTTCCTGTGGTTTGAAGATAATAACCTCAAAAAGGACATCAAGGAGTATCGCATGAGGGTCCACGTGTTCAGCAACAGCCCATATCCAGCTGTGGCCATATATGGCCTCAAAAGGTCTGCACAAGAAGGCGAAGCAGAATTTGGCTCAGACGTACGCCAGTTTGTCGAAAGGGACTTTTACGTAGACGACGGCCTGAAGTCCTTACCCACAGTCGAGGCTGCTGTCAGTTTACTTAAGAGAACCCAGGAGATGCTCGCTGACTCAAACCTAAGGCTACATAAGATAGCTTCAAACAGCAAAGAGGTGATGAGGGCATTCCTTTCTGATGATCACGCTAATGAGCTCAAACACCTGGACCTCGGTACCGACGCCCTTCCCATGCAGCCTTAACTAGGACTTAAAGACAGACACGTTTACCTTCCGGGTCGAAGATGAAGAGAAACCCTTCACTCGCAGAGGTGTTCTGTCTACAGTCAACAGCCTGTATGACCCCTTAGGCTTTGTCGCACCCGTGACCATCCAAGGTAAGACCTTGCTACGGGAACTCACCACTGAGACATCTGACTGGGACAGACCTGGTCTACATGGAAAGACTCTCTCAAGGAACTCCAAAATATTCACATCTCAAGAACTTATGCTCCAATCTCATCGTCTCAAGCCAAGTTCAGAGAACTGTGCATCTTCTCAGACGCATCTACTAAAGCCATAGGAGCAGTAGCTTACCTCAGAACCACAGATGAGGATGGAAAAGTCTACATTGGATTTGTGTTGGGAAAGGCAAAACTAGCACCACAACCTGAACTCACGATCCCTAGGCTGGAGTTATGTGCAGCTGTGCTCGCAGTCGAGGTAGCTGAACTTATCAAATCAGACATTGACATTGAGCCAAATTCCACTCGCTTCTATACAGACAGCAAAGTAGTTTTGGGCTACATTTACAATGAGACTAGAAGATTCTATGTCTACGTCAACAACAGAGTCCAGCGGATACGGAGGTCTACCATCCCTGACCAGTGGCATTACGTGCCCACTCACCTCAATCCAGCAGACCACGCTACAAGAGCCGTCCCCGCAGCTCATCTGAGCGACACCATGTGGCTCACTGGACCTGCTTTCTTGTCCAAGCCCGACAGTAGCCCCCAGACAGGACACTTTGAACTTGTTGAATCTGCTATAGACACGGAAATCCGTCCCGAAGTATCAACAATCAAAACCACAATCTCAGCCTGTCATCTCAGCTCACAGCGCTTTGAGAGATTTTCTAGCTGGAAGTCCCTCATCCGTGCTATAGCCCATCTGATCCACATAACTCAAGGCTACAAGAAACCACAGCTTGCAAGCAAAGGTGTTTGCAGAGGCTGGCATTACTGTCAGGAGTCGTACTCTGTCCAGGAACTCTCTCAGGCCAAAGAAGTGGTATTCAAAGCTGTGCAGGAAGACGAGTACCGGAGAGAGCTCAAGTGCATATCTGAAGGAAAGGAAATTACCAAAGACAGCTGTCTCAGGAAGCTAGACCTCTTCATTGATGACAAAAATATACTCAGAGTTGGAGGACGGATCGCTGAATCGAAACTTGAAAAGGACATAAAAAACCCGCTAGTCCAGCCCACTGCCATACAGCGACTCTCCTCATCCGCCACCACCACGAAGAGACCCATCATCAAGGATGTTCCCAAGTAAAGACGGAAAAGTCCGCAAAGCAGAAATCAAGATCTCCAAAGGAGATGGAACTAAGTTGTTCCTCAGACCTGTTACTGAACTGGTCCTTCTTGTTGCACCTGAAGACTATAGTAGCAAGTAGTAGTTTTCAAGTTTCTAAGAAGTAGTGGTATTTATTTATACCAGACGGGGAGTGTTATGTTTTGAGTTTGTTGCTGTTATGTTTTGAGTTTGTTGCTGGTGCGGGTGGCATGGTGACGTAATTGTCCGCAAGTGTTTCACGTCTTGTTACTGTTACTTGTTATTGTTTCATGTTTCAGTTGACGCAGCTTCTATATCATAACTGTTCATGCCTACATAGCTTGTGGTTCATCAATGGTTTTTGGCCCCTTTGATAGCATCTTTGGTAAGATATTGTGGTTTCGAAATGTTGTGGTTTCACCCAAGATAAATATCTGATGTAAAAGTTGTTCTTATGTAGCCTATGTGTTTAATATTAGCGAAGCTCCAGCTGTGTCCGTTTGATACGGTTGTAAAGGTTACCAAAGTAAACATTATTTTTTTAGGTAAAACGGAGCTTTTCTCATGTTTTCTAAATGTCCAAACTTTCATAATAAGTAATGTATATAGCATGCTGTCTCTGTAATATCTTCATTTCGTTCAGAAACGATACTTGGCTTTACTTTGTATCGCTTGGCTCACCTAGACTAGAGCTATGTAGCAAGTAGTATTCTACTCCGTGCTGTACAGTATAGCCCAGCTGCTCGTACAGTTTAATGATTTCTTGGTTTTATAAGACAATCTGTACATTAACATGCTTCTGTATTTATTTTGTAACATGTCACTGATACATTGTTATGTATTCTCTCCAGTTTTACCTTCTAACACTTTCAATAAACCAACGATGTTGGAGGAACACGTCTCCGGTGGATTGTTTGTGGGAAGAGTTTAGCTGCCTGTCAAACTATACTCAGCACATTATAGGGAGGACAGAACAGCCTATATAAATACAGTATTTTACAATCGCTATGACAATTTTTTCAATACTTTTAACACATTTCCTAAACTATTGACACAGTTAGCACAACATCCGTCTGTATTGGCTATACCATTAACACATTTATTGTTGCTTTGACACAAAATGCATAGAATAAACACAAATGTTAAATGCCTGAACTTCTTTTACACATAAGCTCAACCAAGACCAAAACAATCGATTTTTACTGCCAAATTTACCAACCAGATAACATCATGTTCAAAACCTAACTTATTGGCTAAAGTCAAAGTGAACAGCTGTTCATATTGTAAATTGAAATACAAACATATCCCCTGTATTTTATTCCATTGCTACTGAGAAACAGCTGGTTGAAGTTATGCAAATACTGTAAATCACAGCTGATTCCCAACTCGGAAACACTCAGGTGTATACAGTAAGAGGACCTCTTTGGGCTGATCTTATGTGGAAAAAGAACAATACAGAGAAACACGAAGAAAGAAAGAATATGTAATGCCTGCATGAGGGAGAGGAAGACAAATACCAGGACAAGGGAGAGAAGTGGGGCAAGGGAGAGGAGTTAGAATGTGTGGTGGTGCTCAGAGAAAGGCCAGAGCTAGGGTAACTGATGAAATATTGTAAATGGCAGCTAAATTGCATATTTCTTGCAGTAATGTCCTGTTGCAACTGAAGCCTTTACTGCAGCTATTATTATTATTACCATTTGTAGTTGTCCTCTACCGCCCACAAGGGCCGCTAGCCGACTTTGTGGAGGAGCTGGACATGCTCCTCAGCGTCCTCCCGGATGATGGAACCCCGCTGATAATCCTTGGGGACTTCAACATCCACCTCCAAGGATCACAGGCCGTCGACTTCTTGTCTCTCCTGACCTCCTTCGACCTGACGCTGCTGAGCACACCGGCGACCCACAAAGCAGGCAAACAGACCTCATCCTGACACGTAACTGTATCACTGACTTAACCTCTGTAACCCCACTGCACATTTCTGATCACTACTTTATCCAAGTCTCTGTCTCTCTCCCTCCAACTCCTCCTACCTCCCCTCCCCTCGTAACTTTCCGGCGCAACCTCCGCTCCCTATCCCCCTCCCATTTCTCCTCTATTGTAACAGCCTCCCTCCCTCCCATCGACGAGTTCTCGTCCCACCCCACTAACACTGCCACCAACACCCTGTTAACCACTTTAACTGCATCACTTGACTCTCTCTGTCCCCTGTCAACCAGGCCTGCACGATCTTCTCCCTCCTGCCCGTGGCTTACGGATGTTATCCATGAAGAACGGTCCACCCTTCGGGCAGCTGAGAGGAGATGGCGCAAGTCCAAAGACGGTCTGGACCTTGATCAGTATCACTCCCTCCTTAAATCCTTCTCTTCTCACTTAAAGGTCACATGACATGAAAACTTCACTTTAGGCGGTTATTTAACATTTAATATGAGTTCCCCTAGCCTGCCTTTGGTCCCCCAGTGGCTAGAATTTTCGATAGGTGTAAACCAAGCCCTGGGTGTTCTTCTCCGCCTTTGAGAAAATGAAGGCTCAAACGCTCGGTTTGAAAATCTCCTCCTTGTGACGTAGATAGGAGCCAGGCTACCGCCCTTCTCTCTGCTGTGCCCGCCCAGATAATCCGGCCCGCCCATGAGGAACTGAGCTACGATCGTGCAAGTGCGAGTGCAATATCGTGTTTTCCTGCAGAGACATCATGGCTAGCAAACGAACGAAGCATAACAGTTGCTCAGTGCTTGGATGTACAAATCAACACACAAGTCTTTTTGTAGTTCCTTCATCAGAGCCTCTAAACAATCAGTATCTTAATTTTATTTTCGCTGGAAATGCGCCTACACAACTTCTGTTGTAGGCGCATTTGTATTGTATGTCTGCGCCAAACACTTCAGCCACGACTGTTTCCTCAACTTGAGCTAATACAAAATTGGCCTTGCTGAAATTAAATTCTGGATCAGTACTAACTCTCCTTCGTCCAGCTACTAACCTCGGACAAGTAAGTTAACTAACGCTATATCATTTTGTAGCTTTACTGTATATGGTTACCTAGCTTGCTACCCTTAGAATGTGGCTGTAACATTAGCTCTGCAGCTAACAGCTGAGTTACTGTCGCTATGGAAAGGTAGATAGCATCAAGTATGTGTGTGAATACACATGCTGTACGTGAGTGTTGTACACTTCTTTGTTATTTGGATAACCGTTCTGCTGTTGGTGTTATGGCGCGCGCGACATCCACCTTTTACCTCATTGAAATGACTGAGTGTGTACCTCTGCAAACCAGGGTTATCAGATGAGAATGGGCAAATTCGAGCAGGGTATCCGCGGGGTCTTAAAAAGTATTAAAAGTTGATAAATCCATTTTGGGAAAATTAAGGCCCTTAAAAGGCATTAAAAAGTCTTAATCCCGATTTTATGAGGTATTAAATTTTGTTCAAGCTTTGTCCAAAGAGTTTGACTCCAAAAAGTATGCATGAATATATTTATTTTCAGCGAGTCAGCGGTCAGCGAGTCACGTATTTTGCGAAATGCACGGTTAGGTGATGTGTCGCCCTCCACATGTCGAGAAACATGTATGCTTCATGTTTTGGCTGCTCGCAATGTTTCGGGCTATCTCGTTGTTATGATCAGTGACCTATGCTCTTTTGTAAAGCTCTCTCTTGGAAGTCGCTTTGGATAAAAGCGTCTGCTGAATGCGTAAATGTAAATGTAAACAGACTCCGAAATAGGGAAATGTAAATTTGCGGACTCCTGGTTGGAGAAAAAGGGTAAGGGTGGCACTGGGGCAGAGACAAAAAGACATCACCTTCACTAGACAAGGTTTTACCAATTGAAAAACGTCTATGTTTACATAAAGCTCAAAAACTATGTTGCACTCTGTGGTAACCCGAGGGCAATAATGCACGCACACTTGTACTTAGTTTTGGGTCTTTACTGAAACCAATGCTCACAGCATGGTAGCCAAAACGTACATGAGACATGCAGGTGGCTTCAAAACAATACCCCCCGGCGGGGTACGCAGGTGTCGGTCCAAAGGTTCCGGGGTGCAACACTAACTCAGTATATAACACTTCTCCCCCTTTAAGTAAACACTTATAATACGGTTACCCAAACAAACTGAAATTGCATGTATGTCCCCTTATAAAGTACAGGAACTATATTGCACTAAATTAACTTAAATTCACATTCCAACTTTAGAATTCTAACAACAGGCAATCAACAACATCCGGTAATGCACAACAGTTTTGTTAGTTTACCAGTTAAGTCTCTCTGGAGGCTTGTGTTGCCTCTCTGACCTTCTTGGTGCAACAGGAGAGTCCCCAGACCGGGTAACAGACTGCTGTACTGGGAGGAATTGGGGTAGCGGCAGGGGCAGGTGAGGTAGTTTGCTCAGACAGTCCATCAATGCACACAGGTGCAACACAGTCCATAGAGCTACTCACACCGTCCTTGTGTGAAACACTCTGAGACCCCTTCTCCTCTGCATCAGTGCGGACACGCACGTGATCTTGGTGCCTGCGAACCTGCCTGCCGTCCAACAAGTCAACCACAAAAGAAACTGGACCAGACTGGCGGTGAATAACTCCTGGCAGCCACTTTGAGCCGCTGGCAAAGTTCTTGACATACACACAGTCCCCCTGCTGTAAAAGCCGCTCCTTTGCATGTTGGTCCCGTCTCACTTTTTGGTTCTCCTGTGATCGGGCAACTTTTGCTCCTACATCCGGGCGAAGGAGGTCCAGATGAGATTTGGGCTTTCTCCCTAGCAACATCTCTGCTGGAGGCAAACCAGTGGTTGTGTGTGGAGTAATCCGATACTGGAATAAGAAACGTGCCAGCTTAGTCTCCAGCGTGTGCCCTGTCATTTTCCGCAGTCCCTCTTTCAGTGTCTCAACAGCACGCTCTGCTAAACCGTTGGAAGCAGGATGGTATGGTGCAGTCAGGATATGTCGGATTCCATTTTTCTCCACAAACTCTTTGAAAACTTCACTTGTGAAAGTGGGCCCGTTGTCACTGACAACCGTATCTGGTAGCCCGTGGGTGGCAAAGATGCTTCTGAGCGTGTCAGTGGTAACTGGGGCTGTGATATTTGACGTGTGCTTCCATCCACTTTGAATGAGCGTCCATCAGCACCAGGAACATGTGGCCCATAAACAGACCAGCGAAATCCAGGTGGAGCCTGGACCACGGGCGTGCCGGCCACTCCCATGGGTGGAGAGGCGCAGGTGCGGGCATCTTCTGGTTACTTTGACACTGTGAACATGCTTTTACCTTTTCTTCCAAGGCACCGTCCATCTCAGGCCACCACACAAACGACCTGGCGAGGCTCTTCATCCTCGACACCCCGGGGTGAGCTTCATGCAGCACTTCCATTATCTGAGCCCGTCCCGCAGGTGGAATAATCACCCTGGAGCCCCAGAGGATACAGCCATCCAGCACACTTAGCTCCAGCTGATGCTTGACATAGGGCTTGAGCTCCTCCTGCTCAACTGATACTGGCCAGCCCTGCAATAGCCATCTCTTTACTTGTGACAGCACCGGGTCTCTTTCAGTCCACTGTTTGATTTGCTTTGCTGTCACCGGAGAGTCAGACAGTCTGTCTAACAAAAACACAGTCTCTGGAAGTAGGTTAGTTTGGCTTGGTGACTCTGGGAGGGGAAGACGGCTGAATGCGTCTGCATTTGCATTTTCACTTCCTGCTTTATACACAATGTGATACTGATACGCTGACAAAGTTAATGCCCAGCGCTGCACTCTTGCTGACGCCATGGGTGAAATACCCTTAGTCTCACTAAACAGGCCCAGCAAGGGCTTATGGTCGGTAAAAATGGTAAATGGGCGACCATACAGGTACTGGTGGAACCGTTTCACAGCAAAAACTACCGCTAGCCCCTCTTTCTCTAGCTGAGAGTAACCCTTTTCTGCTGATGTGAGAGTGCGAGACACGTACCCAATAGGTTTTTAATCTCCGTCCTCCATACAGTGTGATAGGACCGCCCCCACGCCGTAGGGCGATGCATCACAGGATAAGACAACGTCTTTGTCCGGGTCAAAGTGCACGAGTAGTGTTGCTGAGTGCAACAGTTCTTTTACCTGCTGGAAAGCTGTCTCTTGAGCTTGCTGCCAATTCCAGGAACAGTCTTTGTGCAGCAGCTGATAGAGGGGGGCGAGCACAGTGGAGAGCTCAGGCAAGAACTTCCCGTAATAATTCACTAAGCCCAAAAACGACCTGAGCTCAGCCACATTCTTTGGAGAAGGAGCTTCCGTTATCGCCCTCACCTTCTCTGTCATGGGGGAAAGACCCTGAGCGGAAATCCTGTGACCCAGGTATGTGACACTTGAAACCTGAAAAACACATTTACTGCGTTTTAAACGCAGCCCGGCCTCCTTCATTCTCTTTAGCACCTGGTCGAGGTTCTGCAGATGCTCCTCTTCTGTTTTACCTGTCACCAAAATGTCGTCTAGGTAGACAGCGACATGGGGAATGTTCTGCAGGAGGTTGTCCATGGTGCGTTGAAAAATGGCTGGGCTGGACGCGACGCCGAAAACCAGGCGGTTGTACTTAAACAGTCCCATGTGGGTGTTGATGGTCACATATTGTTTAGAGTCCTCATCCAGCAACAGCTGTTGGTACGCGTGACTCATGTCCAGTTTTGTAAACGTTTGTCCTCCTGCCAGTGTGGCGAACAAATCCTCAACTCGTGGCAGGGGATACGTGTCAAGTTGTGAGGCTTGGTTAATTGTCATTTTGTAATCACCACATACCCGCACCGCACCATCCTCTTTCAGCACAGGCACAATCGGGGCTGCCCAGTCAGAGAACTCCACAGGTTCAATAACACCTGACCGCTGCAGCCTGTCCAACTCTGCTTCCACCTTAGCCTTCATGGCGTATGGCACCGTGCGTGGTTTACAAAAACGTGGTTTTGCGTTGGGGTCCATGGTTAACTTCACTGTTGTGCCGCGGAGGGTGCCAAGCTCATCCTTAAAAACGTCTGCATACTTTGATAGGATGTCTCCAACCACTCTCATGTGCATGATTTCCCCCCAATTGAGGCGGATTTTCTTTAGGAGGTCCCTTCCCATCAGACTAGGTCCCTCCCCGTCTACCACTAACAGCTTCACTTTAGCTGACTGGCCTTCATACATCACGTCTACTTCTATAGCTCCCAGTAGAGGAATGCACTCACCGGTGTATTGTCTCAGTCTGATGTTAGTCTTCCTTAAAGCAGGCACTTTTCCAGAGCACCAGCTTCACCAAGTCTTCGAATGACAATTCGCCTGGCTTCCGTGGCGTTGCTAAATTGCGTATCAACTTGTACGTATTGGCACCGCACGCACTGAGGAGAATCGATCTTTTCCTTTCGACCTCCTTAATGTTATTCGCCAGGAAAAAGTGCTCCAGTCTCTCGACATATTCAATCCAGTCACCATCCAGCTCGACGAATTCACCGAGCGTTCCGACCGTGGCAGTAGCCATGCTGCAAGCTAAAAGTCACACGGAACTTCGTCTTCGACACTAACGTTACTCCGTCATCGATGTTTTAATCCTCGTCGCCAAAAGTGTGGTAACCCGAGGGCAATAATGCACGCACACTTGTACGTGTTTTGGGTCTTTACTGAAACCAATGCTCACAGCATGGTAGCCAAAACGTACATGAGACATGCAGGTGGCTTCAAAACAATACCCCCCGGCGGGGTACGCAGGTGTCGGTCCAAAGGTTCCGGGGTGCAACACTAACTCAGTATATAACACACTCAAATAAAGGACAAAAGATTTCGCTCATGCGCTGCACGCGCTCGCATTAAGTGTGGAACTAGCATCACATCAAACACAGAATGTGCATGCATTGGCAGGGCAGCTGTGGTGATGTATACGTGGGCCGGTTCTGGTGGGCCAGTCTGGGTCAAAGTCCAGGGACGATTTTTACTCCCAGTCCTTCCCTGTACTGCGGTGAATCACCACTCACTCAACTCAAACATTCAAATATTTTAATAAACCTTGCCCTCTGCTTTAATTTATTTATTCAAGCTTTGTTTCTTCCGAGATTATCTGAGTTCTGTTGTATGGTTGTGCTCTATAGATTTATTTGCACACTACAACTGTTTATTAAGTTAAAGATTTGTTGCAGATTAGAACATGAAGTGGCGATGAGCTTTTAAAATATTTTGAGAAAGTCTTCAAAAAGTCGTAAAAAGGTATTGAAATTAACTTCAGGATTCCTGCATATACCCTGTCGAGGCATCTTACAGCAACGGGGTTACAGCCATTGCGATACATCCATTGTAAACATTAGCGCATGGTGCCGCCCCTCCGCTCCTCATTAGCATTTAAAGCTACAGACACCAAAACAGCGCGTTCTGAGGAAAGCTCCTTGTGGGACTGCTAGTAGTGGCTGTAATTCTGCACCAAGGCTGTATTTCGGGAAAGAGACTTCTGATACAGTATTAGGGGACCACTAAGGCCTATATAAAAGCATCCAAAAACAGCATGTCATGTGACCTTTAACTGGTGCTAAAACCCACTACTTTCTGAACAAAAATAACTCTTCTTCAAACCCCCACAAACTTTTCTCTACCTTCTACCACCCTTGTTAACCCAGAACAACCTGCTTGACCCCAACCAATCGGGCTTCAAGACTGGCCACTCCACAGTGACTGCCCTCCTGTCAGTCACCACTGCCCTCCAGTCTGCCAGAGCGGCTTCGAGGTCATCCGTCATCATTCTGCTGGACCTTTCTGCAGCGTTTGATAGGGTTAACCACCAGATCCTGCTCTCCAGACTTTCTGAGATGGCGCTCCAGTGGATCTCATCCTACCTGTCGGGAAGATCCTACCCGGTCTCCTGGGGAGGCAAACTGTCAGGCCCTCGCCAGCTCTCCACTGGTGTCCCACAGGGCTCCATCCTTGGACCCCTCCTCTTCTCTCTGTACACCACCTCACTTGGACCAATCATCACCTCCCATGGCTTCTCCTACCACTGCTACGCTGACGACACGCAGCTGTACCTGTCGTTCCCCCCGACCGATCCGGGGATCTCAGCTAGGATTGAGGCCTGCCTCACAGACATCTCCGCCTGGATGACCGAGCACCACCTCCAGCTGAACCTCGCCAAAACAGAACTCCTCATCATCCCGGCCAAACCCTCCATCTCCCACAATCTCTCAATCAGCCTGGGATCTGCGACGGTGACCCCTTCATCCTCTGCCAGGAACCTTGGGGTTACCATGGATGACAAGCTCTCCCTCACAGCCCACATTGCTGCGGTCTCCCGGTCGTGTAGATTCACCCTCTACAACATCCGGAAGATCAGGAGATACCTGTCTGAGCACTCCACCCAGCTGCTAGTCCAAGCACTTGTCCTCTCCAAGTTGGACTACTGCAACTCGCTGCTCGCCGGTCTCCCAGCATGCGCAACCCGCCCTCTACAGAGGTTTCAGAACGTGGCGGCCCGCCTGGTCTACAATCTACCCAGACGCTCCCATGTTACCCCGCTCCTCATCTCCCTCCACTGGCTACCCATCACGGCCCGCATCAGATTCAAGATCCTGGTACTGACCTTCCGAGCAGTGAACGGGACTGCACCCGACTACATCAAGTCTCTCCTGCAGCCTTACACCCCCACCCGCCACCTACGGTCTTCTTCAGCCTGGTGGTCCCACTGCTCAAGAGCGCCCGGTCCCAACACAAGCTCTTCTCCTGTCTGGCCCCCCAGTGGTTGAACCAACTCCCCACATCCATCAGAGACACTGACTGTCTCCCCACCTTCAAGAAAAGGCTCAAGACGCACTTTTTCCGGGAGTACAACGGTACTTAGGAATGGTTTGCTGGACCCCATGTAAGTTTCCTCAAGGATCGCAATGACTCTTGCTTAGAGCCTTGCTGCTCTTGTTGTTCAGTGGTAACTGATTTAAATTGTTAAAATATGTTTTACTGTTGCTTGCTTTTCTACAGGTACACTTGCACTTATAGCGATTCATGTTGTTTAATTGTAACTTGTTTAACTACATGCTCTTGTGGTTCTTCCCTTTGGCACTTATTTTGGTTGTTCACAATATGTGCTTCATGTTTTGGCTACCCGCAATGTTTTTGGGGCTAACTTGTTGTTATCAGTGACCTATGCACTTTGTAAAGCTCTCTCTTGGAAGTCGCTTTGGATAAAAGCGTCTGCTAAATGAATACATGTAAATGTATTATGTTTCTGTCTTCTTTTTTTTAATACAGTAACCGTACATTCTATAAAGCTACTCTGAGATGAGTCATTCATTTTTTGTTCTGAATTTCTGCAACAAAAGAAACAAAATGCATGCATTTACTAAACCCAACAAAACAAAAATGTAAAGAGGCTTCAAAAGAAACTGCATTGCAAAACACAATCTATGATCCATATACTGTGAGACCTGACACAAATACTGTATAATAGAATGCAGTTTCTGTTATTTCATCTGATGTTAGTGTTTTTTTATGACATGTGCTATGATTGATTAAATGTTCCTGTTGAAAGAGAACGTGTGTTAGTGTTTTGGTAGACATGGTGTATTGTTTAGTGTATTTTTGTGTTTGTGTTTGTGTGAGTTTAGTTTACAATGTGTGATTTTGAGCATGAAATTAGCAGTGTGTGGTAGGTGTGTTGGTGCATTAAGAGTTAAGGAAACTTGTTAGATGTATTGAAAAGATTGTCATAGCGATTGTAAAATAAAACTGTAAACTACCCTTGCTTTGCCTTCAATTCAAATCAATTATGTTAACAGGGAACGTTGCCATCCAATAATAAGTGACTTATTACTGTATTTATAAGCCCAAAGTAGGCTTATTCCGCACACTAGGTCTACACCACACATTGGCGTATTTATTGCTGCTGCAAAATTTTGCAGATCGTTCCCTGAGGAGGGAACACATCCTCCTTGACCATACCGATTTATTTGCAGAGAGCGACGAGTAGGCTACCTGTTGAAACACTTTAGGCTACCAAGAGCAGTCCTCATGGATATTTGTAACAGTCAACTGATTTCTATGTTTTTTTGCTTAAGAATTAAGAAAATTGCATTCCATGCATCGGTTTTATTTACTGCTTTGTATCCACCGCTGACGCTACTAAATATGATGTGTCGTTTGTCGCTAACTTCTTGCAGCTGTACCTCCACTTCAGAATTACTAAAGTTTTTCTGTCTTTTGTCGAGGCCTCCACCGTCTTTACCACGTCTTTTTGACATTTCTCTGAGTGTGCACACGGCCCTGCCATCTCATGCCCTTTTATGGGAATTAACGGCCGTTTACCTATGCTAAATAGGAGCAACGGGGCACAAGCTTTCAACTAACAACATATTGGGATTCATCATTCTAAGATCAAACCTGAAACAATTCTGCTGTTTAGGAACACGTCATGAATCACACGTAGACTTTTCTTAGGAACTTTCTTAAGAACAAATGTAAGAAATAACTTAGGAAGACATTGGTGAGTGAGACCCATTGTTCCTGAAAAATTGGCGTGGGAGCCCACAGCGGTCCAACTGCGAACAATTACAGGTGAGAATGCTCCAATGCTTGGGAAAAAAATTATGACACTGACTGTGGGGGGTAGAACACTTAGTGTGGGTGGCAAGTGTTCAGGGCCCCTGTATCCTGGGCCTAGACTTTCTCAGATACATCTGCTGCCAATTAGACCTAGCCACAGGCACTTTGAGCTTTGGAGGTGGGACTGATGTAGAAATGTCCACACCTGGGAAACTTCTTAGTGGTGGGGGGTGCCGGTCGGCATCCTCTGTAGAGTCAGGAGGAGGAATGGGGGAACTGCCACACACACCCAAGGATGGTTTTGCATGGAGTGAACAGGATGTGGCCTGCACTCACCCTACGCAGCACAAGATCGACACAGGCGACGCACGACCGGTAAAAATGTGGCCCCGCCGCATAGCACTGGCTCAACAGGAAGCAGCAGACAGGCAGTGGAGGAGATGGAGCAGGCCGACTACATTGAGCCGTCCAACAGCCCGTGGTCGGCCCCAGTGGTGATGGTCCCTAAGAAAGGGGGTAAGCTACGCTTCTGTGTGGACTACAGGGGGTTGAACACGGTGACGCGGAAGGACTCTTACTCACCTTCCCCGTGTGGAAGAGAGCCTCGACATGGTGAGGGGATAACGTTCCTGGGGCACCATATAGGAGGGAGGGGCATCAGCACCATGTCCGACAAGGTGGAAGCTGTTAGAAACTGGCCTGTTCCAACAGCTAAACAGCAGGTCAAGAGCTTCCTGGGGCTGGCCTCCTATTACCGCAGGTTTGTGAGGGGGTTCTCCAGCATTTCTTCCCCCCTCACAGGCCTACTGAGCAAAAACAGGGAGTTCATTTGGACTGAGTTGTTGGCCAGCATGCATTTGACTCCCTGAAACGTGCTTTGATGGAGGCCCCCGTCCTCGCCCCCCCTGACCCGTCACAACCGTTTGTCCTAGACACAGATGACAGCAATGTGGGCATGGGAGCTGTGTTGGCGCAGCCTGGCCCAGGAGGGGAAAAGGTAGTGTCATACTTCAGCAGGACCTTCACCAAAGAGGAGTGGCGCTACTGTGTCACACAACGGGAACTGCTGGCTGTTGTGGCTGCGGTGTGCCACTTCAAATTGGGCTTATTCGATCAGCGTCACAATAGCCTGCCGCGGCCATTTTGTTGTCACAGAAAGCAACAGCAGAGGGTGCTAGCTAGTAATGGTCCGCTCGGTACTACGGTGTCGACACTGTCCCGACACATTCAACACTCACTGCATCGGAACAACGTTTCGAGACAGGTTTTTAAAACACTTCCGGTCACGTGTCAAAGTGTTTCGAAACGTTTTGTGACGTGTTCTTGAACGAAACCTGTGTCGCACTTGCCAAAAAACTTGAGAGTGTCGGGGTATAAAATGAGGCGGCAAAGCCAAAGGTTTTGAATGCGTGAGACCTTGGTTGAGATATTTGTGAGAGTTTGAGAGAGATTGAGAGATATTGAGAGAGTTTGAGAGAGTTTGAGACAGTTTGAGAGAGTTAGAGAAGGTTAGAGAAAGTTAGTTACTTGTGTGCCATTAGCGAAATCCTGTTTGTTCATTTGTCTGTTTGTGTGCTGTTGTGTGTATAATTTTTTATTTTTTTAAATTATATTTATAGATATTATCAGTATTAGCTTCAGTGTAGTTATTTATAGTTTATTGCTGCCTTAGTTAGATAATTGTGTGTTTCCATAGTTTGTTTATATTCAGTATTAGTTGATAGTTTGATAGTTAGTTCAGATAGATAGTTTAGATAGTTTGTAGTAGGCCTAGTGCTAGCTTGAGAAATGGAGAATAGGGCCAACAAGAGACAAAGGTCCCTTGTGTGGAAGCACTTTGATTTGGTCTCCCCTAACAAGGTGCAGTGTTTGCAATGCCCTATGAATGTGTCATACTGTAACAATACATCTTCAATGTTAAGGCATCTGCGTGCTAAGCACCTAGGGCTGGCCAACTCACCTGCACCCAATGCAGAGGATGCTGCTGCATGTGCTGCTGTTGCTGCTGGGAGGCCTGCAGTCGTACCACACGGTATGATTGCTTACACAATACTATCATGTAATGGTCAGCAGTTGTAGACTACATAAGTTATACAGTATATGTATGAAAGTTACAATACAATTAATCTGTTAAATGGTAATACATATTCAAACGATTTGTTGTCTTGACAGCAAGGAAACAAGCACTTGATGATGCACGGGTGGAGATGGTGGTGAAGGACTTACAGCCGTTTTCTGTGGTGGAGGATGAGGGCTTCAGAGCATTTGTGGGGAAGCTGGATCCAGCCTATACTCTTCCAACAAGAAAAGCATTAAAGATCATGGTGTGTTAGAAATACCACACAACCAGTTAAGGGATGCAGCAGTTTGTGTCAGCCTGACATCTGACATGTGGACCTCCAATAACATGGATTCATACCTGGGCATTACATGCCACTTCACCAAAGAAGATACATTATGTTCAAGACTGCTGGGTGTCGCCAAGTTCACTGGAACACACACAGCAGAGCATATTAAAGATGCAAAGGATTTGCTCATAGCAGACTGGGGTCTGCAAGGCAGAGTCAGGTGTCTTGTTACCGACAATGCAGCAAATATGCTTCTCTGTGCCTCACTCATGTTTCATGTTTTGCCCATACACTGAACTTAGTGGTGAAGAAGGCCCTTGATGATACTGCTGATCTGGCAGCGATCCGCTCAAAAGCAAGGAGGATTGTGACATTATTTAGAAGTAGTTGTACAGCCAAGGATAGGTTGGCAGATGTCCAAAGACAGATGGGCAGGCCACAACTGAAGCTGATCCAGGAAGTGGAGACACGATGGAACAGCACCTTCTCCATGTTCCAGCGTCTGCACGACCAGAGGGAGCCAGTAGGAGCTGCTCTCTCTAGTCTAAGGACTGAAGTGACAGCAATGTCAAGTGCAGAAAATGACACCATCTGCCAGGCACTCTCCATCCTTGCCCCCTTAAACCTTGCAACTGTGGAATTGTCAGCTGAGAGAAATGTGTCAGCCTCCATGGTCAGTTTAGTATCTATCAGTCCAACAGCACTTACAATACAACACATGTGAAAACAATGAACATGTAAATATCTCTCTTATATTCCAGGTTATTCCGATGGGGAGGATGATTCAGCACAGCATGTCATTGAAGCTGACTGATACGAGCGATCCCACAGCAGCAGATTTGGAGGACAAGCTGATGAGATGCTTGAGGCCCAGGCAATGTCCAGAGACTGTTCATTGCCTACAGGCTGCAACTATTTTGGATCCACGGTTCAAAACTCTGGGATTTGGCAACCCAGATAAAAGCAAGGATGCACTAAGATATGTCACGGCAGAGTATGCAAAACTGATGAAAGCAACAGCACCAGCTCCCACGCCACCTCCACCAGCTCCCGCGGCACCGTCACCAGCTCCCACGCTACCTCCACCAGCTCCCACGCCTGGCACCAGCCATCAGACACAAGAGAGACCAACAACATCAGAGGTGCTATTCTTGGATATGTATTTGTATCTTTAACATTCCTTAGAAATGATTCATACTAATGATTTATTTCCTTGACAGGGACACCAGGGGAGTGTCAAAGAAAATAACCTGTGGTCACTCCTTGACAACCGAGTGAGTGACACAAGGAGAGTGCAGAGCACTACCGCTAGTGCTACAATTGAGGTACAACGGTACCTTGCAGATGCCTACTTGGAGTGGAAGACCCCTTGGTTTACTGGGCCAGAAATGCAGGGGTCTTCCCTCACCTTTTATAAACTGGCAATGGTCCATCTGGCCATCCCTGCAACCTCGGTGCCATGTGAGCGCATTTTCTCGAAGGCTGGCCAGGTGGTTGATAAAAAACTTAAGCGCCTGAGCCCAGGCAATGTTGATAAGATCCTGTTTCTGAATAAAAACCTGTAAATGTACTTTCTCCCTCACAAGTCTTATTGCACAAGCACTACTTCATGACACACATCCACCCGAAATCCATGTACTGCACTAACACTGAGAAGATATATTTTTGGCCTTTA